>JAJLRB010000179.1:0-45672 GCA_020976825.1 Odocoileus hemionus
TGACATCCTATGCACTATATTTATGACATCACACCCAGTCTGTATAACATCACAAACCTCTGTGTTGCTGACACCACACTCGGCCTATGTATGATATCATTTGCACTGTAGATGGCATCACATCCTCTTTAAAACAGCAAACCACAGTATTAATGATTTCACGTCCACATCAGACATGACGTCACACCCACTATATGAGACAGCACACACACTGTATCTTTGCCATCAAAACCTCTCCACTGATATCACGCCCAATTTTATGTAACATCACACCCACTATATGTGTGACATCAGTTGCACTCTATAACATCACATCTACTCCTGAAGTCTTCACACTACTGTACTTATGACGTCACAACTTCTATGTATGAAACCACATCCAGTATGTAGGGCAATATATACCCTATACATGTGACATCACAGCAAATAATCTGTGTCATCACACCGACTGTATTGACCACGTCACACCTACTCCTTGTATGACATCACACTCTGCGTATGTGTAGCATATTTGCACTGTGGAAGACAACACATCCTCACGTTACGACATCAAACCACCATTTATAAGGCATCACGCACACTATATTTGACATCATATCCACAGTATCTTTGTCATTACATCCACTGTATTGATGATATCACAACAAGTGTATCTATGAGATCTCATCTGCTATATATGATGACATCGTGTCCATTGTATACAATACATATTCACTAGTTTTGTTACCTCACAATCACTGTATCTGTGTCTCACACCCACTCTTTCCATCTTATCACACCCTTTGTATGTATGACATCACACCCCTGTTTGCGTACCATCATAAACACTATTTAAGGCATCACGTCCACATTTTATGATATGACACCACATTATTTATGTCATCGCATCCACTGTACTCATGACATCACTCCAAATATATCTGACATTGCATCCACTGTATCTGTGTCATCACAACCACTCTAATGATGACCTCAGACCAACTGTACCTATACCATCACACCCATTTTATGTATGACACCTTAGGCACTATACAAAACGTCGCATCCACTCTTTATGACTTCAAACCATTGCAGTCATCGCATTACCTCCATTGCATTCATGGCATCACAAACACTATAGATGAGATCACACACATGACAACACAAATGTTATATCTGCCATCTCACCCATTGTATCTGAGACTACATCCACTGTATGCTTGTCCTGAAACCCAGTGTGTCAGTGATACCACACCCTGTATCGATGTATTCACTGTGTTGATGAAAAACATCAAACAAGTATGTAAGTATGTACAGGGCACATATGACATATAGCACATTTAATGACATCACATATTTCACACTTTTATGATTTCAATGATAAGTATTTAGGACAATCACAAACATGCATTCATCACATCAGATCCCCTTCATATGACATCTCATCCACGTTTATGACATCTATTCTATATCTGTGACATCAGAGCAAACTCCATCTGTCCCTTCCACATCCACTGTGGTTCTGAATTAATATCCACTATATTGACATGAAACACTTTGTAAAGAGAGTACAACACATCTATTGACAGCATCAAACCTCATAATCTGATCAGTGTGATGAACCCACACTATCAATGATATAACACATCATTCTATGTAGGACACCACACAACTATATATGTATGAACCTATGCAGTATATATGCCATCACACCCACGCTGAGTGGACATAAATGCACTCTATATCGTGACATCATAAATCTTCTTTTCTCAAGTCATACCCATTATATCTACAGTCAATCCCACTTTCTACCAGTGTTCATCACACCACAGATTATTGGTCATATAGCCTCCCATTGTATGTATGATACACGCCCACAATGTCTATGAATCTTATTATGAAAAACTAACTATGAAAACTACATATAAACTCTGTATGATTAATTCACAACATCATATGACATCACACCAACTCTTCTCAAGTCATTACTAGTATGTCTGACATCGCATCCTTGTACCTGGGTTCATTATGAGTATTATAGATTATATACCAAACACTGCATTATGTACGGCGATAGTCAAGACACCGGTGTATGTATGATTTCTGTGATTAATATTTGTGACCTAACAACTGATGTGTATGGACATCACAAGTCTGAATTTCATGGCAACTCATGCAATCTGTTTCATGACACCAGACCAAGACTGTAATATGACAATCACATTCACTCTACTTGTGACATCACGGCTACTGTAATTAGGACAACGACACCTCACTATAGCAACTTTAGACAAACTTATCAGTAAAAATTATATCGCATGCATATATGAACGGAAGAAACACTCACTAATGAATCGAAGTATGCGCTAACTATACTAATTTAGGACATCATAATCACGATATACGTTCTCACACCACACTCTGTGTCATGATTAACATGTCTATGTCTGTATTGAAACACGTTCTAACTGTCCACTCACATCCACTTATTATGTCATCACCCACTATGTCTCGACGCATCATCACAAGCTTTGTAGGAGATCTAGGTGGTATTCTGTAAAGCCCTCAGATGCAGTAACATGCATCATATCCACACTCATATGGACAACAATCCTCAGATCATCTTAATGAATCACATGAGCTTGTATTCATGACATCCACACGCATTATCATTCTGATATGACCATTTAACATACTGTGTATGATATCACAGTCACTATATAGGGTGGACATAATAATAAAGGACTGTATCTATTGAATCATAAACTATACCATATTACGATTATTCCCTTATTATGGCATCTACACAACAGTTATGAGAAAAGAACATTTGTGTTATTCTACAGAACACCCATATATGGTTCGCACCACAGCTATCTGTCGTAAACTTACAGAAAATGTATCAGTTTTATCAAAACAGGAGTATGTGATGCTATCACTCCAATACTATGTATAAAATAAATGTAATACCTTTGACAAATCACATCCACTCTTGTCGACATAAAACAACTTATTTTTGACATCAGTCACACTATATTGACTCCCATTCTAAACTGGATCTGATGTCGTACACTCAGTTTATCGATGATTATACCAAACATTTATATATGATATCACAGATCAGTATATGTTTGACCATCCTATGCAATTATATTTACTGACATACACACAGTCTGTAAAACACTACACAAACGCTGTTGTTGTGACACACACACTCGGCCTATTTCATGCATATCAGTTAGCACTGCAACGATGGCATCTCATCTCTCTAAAACAGCAAGCACAGTATAAAAATGATTTCACGTCAAAAGGAATGACGTACACACCCATATTATGAGGGACAGCACACACATTGTATCTTTTGCATCAAAAACCTCTCACTGTATCCAGCCCAATTTTTTTATGTCAACGTCACACCACTATATTGTAGTGAGCATCAGTTGCACTCTTAACATCACATCTACTTCATGAAGTCTTCACACTACTGTACTTTATGAGTCACAATTCTCTATGTATGAAACCACATCAGTATGTAGGGAATATATACCCTATACATGTGACATCACAGCAAAATAATTCTGTGTCATACACACCGACTGTATGACCAGTCGTCACACCATATCCTTGTATGGACATCACACTACTGGTATATGTAGCATATTTGCATGTGGAAGACTAACACAGTCTCACGTATACGTGACATTCAAAACCATTTATATGGCATCACGCACACGTATACTTTTGACATCCAATATCCACAGTATCTCTCTTTGTCATACATCCACTGTATTGATGATATCAAACAAAGTGTATCTATGAGATCTCATCCTGTATATATGATCGTCATCGATGTCATTGTACACAATACATATTCACTTCGTCTTTTGTTACCTCACAAATCACTGTATCTGTGCTCTGACTCACCCTACCTCTTCTCCATCTTAATCACACCTTTGTATGTATGACATCACTCACCTGTTTGCGTACCCATCATAAACTCTATTTAAGGCCATCACGTCACATTTTATGATATGATCACCACATTTTTATGTCATCATGCATCCACTGTAGTTCTCATGACATCACACCAATATATTGACTATTCTGCATCGCCTGTATCTGTGTCTTCACAACCACTCTAATGATGACCTCAGAACAACTGTACGTATACATCACACTCCATTTTATGTGTGACACTCTTAGGCATTTACAAAACGTCGCATCCACTCTTTATGACTTCAAACACCATTGCAGTCATCGCATTACCTCACAATTGCATTCAATGGCAATTCACAAAACACTAATAGATGAGATCACACACATGACAACACAAATGTTATCTGCCATCTCACTCCATTTGTATCTGAGATACATCCACTGTATGCTTGTCCTGAAACCCAGTGTGTCAGTGTACACACCATTCTCTGGACGATATCTACACACATTCTATGAATTGACAGCGCACTTTCAGGATGATGACATGAATGACATAAAATCTTATGACCATCACTAGCCCTATATGTATGAATCAGGGCTAGTAGTATTGTTTAGAATCATATGCAATATATATATGATCATCATCACATCCTCGTTTTAATGAGAACAGCAACGTCTACTACATGACTAATACTCACAACTATATTGAGACATCACCACAGCCACTGTATTTGTGCCTTAAGCACAGATGAAACAGCGTGTGTATCGATGTACTCTGTGTTGATGACAATCAGAAACAAGTATGTTACAGTCCATGACAGGGCACACATATGACATCATACACACAATCTACATGACCATCACATTCACACACTTTTGATATCAATGATCAGTATTTAGGGACATCACAAAACATGCATTCCATGAACAATCAGAACACACTTAACCCTACCATACACCGCACTAATCACGGATTTATGAGCCCATTCTCTCATTCCCTGCGTACTCTGATAGACATCAGAGAACTCTCCATCCTGTCCATCAACATCCACCTGTGGTTCTGAATTTATCCACTATATTTGCGACACATGAAACACACTGTGTAAAGAGAGTACAACCACTCTATTGACAGCATAACTCCATATATCTCGATACAGTGTGATGAACACACTTATCAATGATATAAACACACTTTATGTACTGACACCAACATACTATAGTATCGAACAATCATGCAGTATATCATGCCATCACACCACGACTGAGTGACATAAAATTCACTCTATTCGTGAATCGAAATCTTCTTTTTCTCACATCATACCTTTATATCTGAGAGCAATCACTCTACCAGTCGTCATCACACACAGATTAATTGATCATATACCCCCATTGTATGTATGATATCCAACAGCACAATGTCTATGGAATCTTATGAACTACATATGACAAAACATCACTTTGTATGCATTATCACACAACTTATGAATCACACCCATCTTTCAAGTCATCAAACAGTAATGTCTGACGATCGCATCCCTGTACCTGGGTCATTACATTGAGTATATTGGATTATACCACACCAGCACTTATGTGTCGATATCAAGCCACTGTAATGTATGACATCTGTGAGATATAATTTGTGACCTAACACTCCACTGTTTATGACAATCACAAGTCTGAATTCATGGCAAACACTGCAATCGTTTCATGACCAACCACCAACTGTATTATATGGACATACTACATCTACTTTGTGACATCACGGCCACTGTAATTAGGACAAGGACACCTACTAAGTTAAGGACTCTTCATCAGTAAAAATAACATCGCACTTGCTATATGAACGGGAACACTACTCACTGTATACGATGTATGGCACATACTACGATTAGGACATCATATCCACTAATATACGTTCTCACCCACACTCTGTGTATGATTACACACTAAAGCTATTTGTCTGTCTGTGAAACTGTTCTACATGCCAATCACGTCCCAATCTATATGTCACCACAACACACAAAAAAAAGCCCACTTATGATCGAGCCACCATCACAAGCAACTTATGTAGGAGATTACGCAGGTGGATATGTATGACCATCAGATGCGTAGTACACATGACATCTATCCACATCTATGACAACATTTAAATCCTCAGTATTTATGACATCGACATGAGCTGTATTCTGACATGACAACACAGCATTACATTCGATATGACATTTCATCTTACTGTGTATGATATCACAGTCACTTATATAGGGTGACATATAAAAGACCTTATCTATGACATCACACACTCATGTACCTTGACTGAGACACTGACTTATCTACTTTATATGCATCACACACAGTTATGAGAACAGAACATTGCTGTATTCACAGACACCATATCTGATATCACACCCACAGTATCTGTATTAATCACAGCAAAAACATGTATACTAGTTTTATCAAACCCAGTGTAATGTATGACATCACACTTACCTCCATCTATATGTATGACAAAATCACATGTAACATACTTTGACAATCACATCCACTCTTTACGACATCACACACTTTATTTATGACATCACGTCACTATATCTGACCTTCCTCAATGGATCTGTGTCGTCACATCAAGTTCTAAAGTTCCGATGATATCACAACCATATATACTACTTGACTTCACATCCAGTAATTGTTTGACATCCTATGCACTATATTTATGACATTCAACACCCAGTCTGTATACCACACTCAAAACCGCTGTGTTGCTGACCACACATCGGCACCTATTTATGATACCACTTTGCACATGCTAGAATATCGCATCACATCCTCTTTAAAAACAGCAAGCCACGTAATAATGATTTCAGTCCACATCAGACATGACGTCATATACACACACCTATATGAGACAGCACAACACTGTATCTTTTGCCATCAAAAACCTCTCCATGATATCACGCCAATCTTTAATGAGTAACATCACACCACACTAACAAATGTGTGACATCAGTTTGCACTGCCTATAAAAATCCAACATCTACTCCTGAAGTTCTCACACTACGACTGTACTTATGACGACAACAACTGTCTATGTATGAAACCACATCACAGTATGAAGGCGCAATATATCACCCTATACATGTGGACAAATCAAGCAAAATAATTCTGTAGTCATCACCACTCCCCACAGCCGTATTGACCACCGGTCACAACCTACTCCATGTAAGGACATCACACTCTGCGTATATGTTTAGCATATTTGCACTGTGGAAGACAACACTCATCCTCACGTTACGACTGTCAATACATCCATTTATAAGGCATCACACGCACCACTATACTATTGCGACAATCATATCCACAGTATCTTTGTCATCTTCCGACCTCCACGGTACTATGCAATGAATGCTCCACAACAAGTGTATCATATGAGATCTCATCTGCTATATATCGATGACATCGTTGTCCATTGCTTTACAATACTATATTCACCATAGTTTTGTTACCTCCAAAAACACTCACGTAATCTGTGTTCTCTCACCCACACATTCTCCATCTTATCACACCCATTCTGTATGTATAGTACTTGACACCCCCTGTTTTGCCGTAACACATCATAAACACTATTCTCTCAAAGATCATCAAGTCCACCTTTATATGATATGCCACACACATTAATTTATGTCATCGCATTCCACTGTACTCATGGAACATCACTTCACAATATATCTGACATTGCATCCACTGTAATCTGTGTCATCACCAACCACTCTAATGATGACCTCAGACCAACTGCTTTCCTATGACCATCCACACCATTTTATGTGTGACATCCTTAGGTGCACTATACAAAACGTCGCATCCATCTTTATGTCTTCAAAACATTGCGCTGTCATCGCATATACCGCTCCCATTCCATTCAGCAATCACGGGATACATCACTAAACACTATAGACATGAGAATCACACACATGACAACAACACAAAATGTTTTATATCTGCCCATCTTCAGCAGACCATACTGTAATCCTGAGCACTACATCACCACATGTCTATGCTATGTCTGAAACCCAGTTGTCCGTCTGTGACAACCTCACACCATATCTCTGGTACGGATATCCTATCCACGACATCATTTATGAATGACACCTCCACATCTTAGGATGCCATGACATGACAAATACAATCTCTTTTATGACATCCACGAGCCGCCTAGATTTGTAAATGGACATCACAGACTCTTAGTACTGCATGACAGTCATATGCAATTATATATTGCTTTAGATCTTCACACACACTATGCTATATCATGAGAAAGCTCTCACGTATACACAAATGACATATTCACTCTCACATAGATTGTTCTGACAAGTCACGAGTCACTGTAATTTGTGCCTTAACACCAGATGAACCACACGAGTCGTGTATCGATGTAGCCTCTGAGTTGATGACAACACAGAACAAGTAGCGTAAGTCATCGAACCAGTGCGACTCACAAGATGACAATCATTACACATTCTACCCGATGACATTCACATTTCACGATTATCGTTACATCGATATCGCAATGACATCCGTTACATTTAGGACATCACACAACTACTGCACTTCATGACATCAGATCTCATCCATATGACATTACATCCCACGGATATTTGACATCTCATTCCTATATCTGTGACATAGAGCAATCTCAATCTGTCCCATCACATCCCACTGTGGATTCTGAAATTCCCTTTCACTACTAGATTCTACAATGAACACACACTGTGTTAAAGAAGAGTACATATCACATCTATCTGACACGAGCATTAAACTCCATAATCTGCATCAAGTGTTGATGACACCCACTCTATCAATGATATATACACACCATTTATGTACGACACCACACATACTATCTTGTATCGAACCATACACATACCGCAGTATATATGCCATCACAAAACCCACGCTGAGTGTACATAAATTCACTCTAGTTCGTGACATCAAATCTTCTTTCTCTCACATCATAACCCTAATACCTTTAAAATATCTGACAGCACATCCACTCCTAAAACCAGTGTCCATCACACCACAGTTATCATTGATCATATAACCCCCATTTGTATGGTATGGTACCACAGCCACACATGTCTATGATCACTCTATTAATGAACTACATATGACACAACACAATCCACTCTGCTATGAAATCACCCCACACTCTATGACATCACACCCACATCTTCTCAAGTCCATCTACAACGCAGTATAGTATCTGACATTCGCATCCTCTGTACCTGGAGTCATTAATGCAGTATATTGATTATACCACACACTAGCATTATCTGTGTGATATAAGCAACCTGTATTGTATTTATACTTCCTGTGAATTCAATTTGTGACTAACACCCACTTCTTTATGACATCAACAAGTCTGAATTACCATGGGAAACACTTGCAATCGTTTCATGAGCCCTCACACCAACTGTATATGGACAATCAACATACACTCTACTTGTGACATCACGGACATGTAATTATGGCCAAGACACCTTACTAAGCTATTAGACAAAACTTCATCAGTTAAAAATAACATCGACACTTGCTACTATCGCGAACGGGAAACACTACCATCTGTATCCCGATGCGTCATCGTGGCACAGTACTAAACAATTTTTGCGACATCATATCCACGATCTAGCGTTCTCTACCCACTACTCTGTGTCATGACACACACTAGCTCTTTGTCTGTCTCTTGAAACTCGTTCTAACTGCCTATCGACATCCACGTCTAATATGGTCATCACCCCCACTATGTCGAAGCACATGCCACACCAGCTTTGTAGGAGACTCACAGGTGGCATATTGTATGCCATCAAGATGCAGTACAACATGACATTCATTACTCCCACACTCTATGACAACAATCCCAGTATTTATGAGCATCAACAGTGAGCTGTATTCATGACATCACACGTCATAGATACATTCGATACTGACATTTCGCTCTACTGCTGTAATGATATCACTAGGTCACTATAATTGGGTGATATTCATAAAAGGACTGCAATCTATTGACATCACACACTCTATCCTTACACGACCTTATCTACTTTTTTATGGCATCACTACACATCAGTTGTGAGAACAGCCCATTAGTGTACTTCACACAGACCTCCATATCTGGTATCACACTCCACACACGTCTCTCGTGGAATTCACAGAAAATGTATCAGCTTTTTATCAAAACCAGTGTCAATGTATGACATCACCTCATCCATTTTTTAATTGTAATAAAATGCATATGTAATATACTCTTTGACACTACAACATCCACTTCTTTACGACATCACCACCACTTTTATTTATGACATCTACGCGTCCCACTATATTGACCTCAATCAACTGGATCTGTGTCGTAACACATCCACATTCTTTCATCGATGATACATCACAACCAAATATATACTATGATATCACAATCCAGATTCATGTTCTGACATCCTATGCACTATATTTTATGAACATCACAAACTATACACCCAGTCTGAATATAACATCACAAACCGCTGTGTATGCCTAGACTACCACACTCGGGCCCATATTTATGAATATCATTTGCACTGTAGATGGATCAAGACAACATCCTCTTCATAAAACAGCAACGCCACAGTATTAATGACTTTCAACGTCCACATCAGACAATGTACGTCACACCCACTATACATGGAGACAGCACAAACACACACTTGTATCTTTTCTGCTTTTCAAAACCTCTCCACTGATATCACGAACCCAAGTTTACTGTACATGTCCACCACAATATATGTGTGACATCAGTTGCACTCAATAACATCACAATCTACACCTGGAAGTCTTCACACTACTGTACTTATGAAGTGTCACTTCAACTTCTATGTTCATGAAACCACATCCAGTATGTAGAGCGCCAATATATACCCTATACATGTGACATCACAGAAAAATAATCTTGGTGTCATTCACAACCGGACTGTAATCGAACACGTTCACAGCTACTCTCCTTGTATACACATCACACTCTCTGCGTATATGTGTACATATTGTGCACTGTGGGAAGAAAAACACATCCTCAAGTTCAGGGACATCTAATCAACTTTTATAAGGCATCACGCACACGTATATTTTGTACATTCATATCCACAGTATCATTTGTCATTTACATCCACATAGTCATTTGAATGATATTCACAACAAGTGTATAACTCTAATGTGACTTCATCTCGCTATATATGATGACATCGTAGCCATTAGTATACAACACTAGAATTCCACTAGTTTAGTTACATCACAATCCACTGTTATCGTGTTTGTAATCAAACCACGTTTTCAATACTTCTATCACACCCTTTGTATGTATTTGACACTCACAGCCCCCCTGTTTGTGTACATCATAAACACTATTTAATCTGCATCACAGTCCAGAATTTTTATGATATGACACCACAATTATTTATGTACATTCGCATCCCACTGTACTCATACATCACTCCAAATTATATCTGACATTGCATCCACTGTATCCTGTGTCACCACAACACTCTAATGATGACCTCAGACCAACTGTACATATGAACATCACACCCATTTTATGTATGACATCTTAGGCACTCTAAACAAACGTCGCATCTCAAATCCACTCTTTATGACTTCAAACCATTGCAGTCATCGCATTACCTCCATTGCATTCGTGGCATCACAACACAATAGATGAGATCACACACTGACAACACAAATGTTATATCTGTCATCTCACCCATTGTAATCTGAGACTACATCAATGTATGCTTGTCCTAGAAACCCAGTGTATCAATGATCACAACACCAACTCTGTATGCTATATCACACACACTCTATGAATACACTGGCACTTTCAGGATGAATGACATGACATAAAAATCTTTATGACATCACAGCCCTATATGTATGACATCACGAGGGGGGGGTGAAGTATATTGATATGACATCATATGCAATATATACATGAAATCTCACATACTGCTTTCATGAGAAAGCAACGTCTACCACTATGACATCTCACACACTAATATTTGACATCACAGTCACTGTAAAATTTGTGCCATTAACAGAAAGATGACACACACGTGTGTATCGATGTACCTCTGTGTCGAGTGATGACATCAGAACAAGTATGTAAGACATGACAGGGCAACACATATGGACATCATTACACATTCTACATGATATCACAAACTTTTCACACTTTTGATATCACATAATCAGTATTTATGACATCACAAACACTGCATTTATGTCAATCAGATCCCCTCCATATGACATCAACATCCACGGTTTTATGACACTTACATTCCTGTAATAATCTGTGACATCAAGAGCACATAATTTTGAATAACTCACGGGCTACATCCGTAACTTCCCTCACATCCGCTTTCACCCCTGTGGTGCATCACAGCCACTTCTGTACCACTACATGGTTCTGAATATCCACTATAATTTGACATCTGAAACACACCGTGTACAAGACAGAGTACCACCGCCTCTAATTCCTGACAGCATAAACCTCCATACTCTGTACCATCACGTGTGATGACACCCACATCTATCAATGATATAACACACACTGTATGTAGGACACCACACATTACTATATGGCATCGAACAATATGACAGTATATATGCCATGCACAACCACGCTGAGTGACATAAAATCTTCACTCTATTTGTGACATTCAATCATCTTCTTTTTTCTCACATCACACCCTTTATATCTGACAGTACATCCACTGTACCTGATAGTCATTACACGCAAAGATTATGGAATCATATTATAACCCATTGTAACTGTATGGATCACCACCAGCCACAAATGTCTAATGACCAGCGTAGACACTTCATATGACCTATCACATCCATCTCTGTATGATAAAAACATTCACACACCACCTTTATGTACATCACACCCACTGTTCTCATGTCGATTCAACGCAGTACGATATCTGACATCGCATCGTCCTGTACCTGGTACCTTGGCGTCATTACATTGCAGCTAGTATTGAGATTACTACCACACACCAACATATGATGTGTGAGTACTCAACCCCACATACTATGCATGACATCCTATGATTAATTTGTGCACATAACTACCACTTCTCTTTATGACAACACAAGTATGTATTCATTGGCGACACAACCACTCGTTTTCATAGACCACACAACACCACTGTATATGACATCACATACAATGGTACGTTGTGACATCACAGCACACAGTAACTTATGACAAGAGACTCCTACTATGCTTTACGCTCATACTTCCTCGTACAAATAAACATCTTCCCTTGGTATAGGAATGGGACACCTACCACTGGTAATCCGATGTCATGGCACATACTAGGTTTAGGACATCATATCCACTATAGAACGTTCTCACAGCACACTGTGTGTAATGACTACATAAGCTCTGTGTCTGTCCTTGGAAACACGTTCTACTAACTGCCATCCACATCATCCATCTCACTAAGTCATACACAGTCCACAAACCCACTTTGCCTCAACGTCCATCACACCAACTATGTAAGAGATTCACAGGAACATATGTATGCGCCGTCAGATGCACGAGCACTGACAGACATCATATCCACACTCTATATGACAACAACACAGCAATATTTATGGCATCACATAGCGCTGTATTCATGACATCACAAGCATTATAAACGATATGACATTCATCTACTGTGGTAAGATATCACAGTCCCTATATAGGGTGACATCATAAAATGACTCATATCGATGACGTCACACACACTCTACTCTTACGACTTGATCTACTTTATATGGCATCACACACAGTGGTTATGAGAACAGAAACCATGTGTGACTTCACAGACAACCATATCTGATATCATACACCCACGGTATCATGTGGTCATCACAGCAAATGTATCAATTTTAATCAATCCCAGGGTATGAATATGACATCACGAATCCCCTAATTATGTATAGAAATCCAGATGATACATCACCTATGACATCACATCCACTCTTTACGGCATCATACCTTACTTTATTTTATGACATCACGTCCACTATATCTGACCTCAGCATCAACTGGATCATCGTGTCGTCACACCCAGTCTAGCGATGATATCACAACCAATATATATATATGATATCACTATCCAGTATACGTCTTGTGACATCCTATGCCACTATATTTTATGACATCACACCCCACAACGGTATAACATCACACACAATCTGTGTTGCTGACACCACACTCGGCTATGTATGATATCATTTGCACTGTAGATGGCATCACATCCTCTTCTAATAACATATCCAAACCCCAGTATAATGCACTCTCTCACGCTCACATCAGACATTACGTCACACACCCCCCACTATAGGAACCAGCACACACACTGTATCATTCGATCTAACCTCTCCTCTGAATCATCACACGGAGCCCCATCTATATGTAGACAGCACAACCCACTCTAAACGTGTGACCATCAGTTTTGCACTCTACAACATCACATCAACTCCTTAAGATCTTCACAAACTACTGTTACACTTATGACGGCACAACCTCTATAATCATGAAACCACAATCCAGTATTCGTACGGGCAATATATACACCTATACTTGACAACATCACAGCACAATTCAATCTGTGTCCTCACATCTGACTGTGTCGACCTACGTCACACACCTACTCTTTGTAATCGATATCACACTCTCGGTGCGTATGTATATCAACATGTTGCACTGCTAGAATACAACACACATCCCTCACCGTTACTACAGTCAAAGGCACACCAGTTTTCTACAGAGCATCAGCCACGCACAGTATAATTTTGACATCATATCACAGTATCATCTGTCATCAAACAATCCATCTGGTATTGAGGATACGTCACAACAAGTTTATCCAATGAGATCGTCATCCACTATGTTAATGATGACAATCCATACTCCATTTTATACAATACATATTAACTAGTTATTGGTTTACCTCAACTACCACTGTGTAACTGTGTCTGCAGATCACCACACTCATTCCATATTATCACACCCTTTGTATGTATGACATCAACAAACCACCTGTTTTTGGCCCATCATCAAACACTACTACCAACGGCATCACATCCACATTATATGATCAATGACACCCACTATTATTTATGACTTCGTATGCCACTGTACGCATGTCGATCACAGCAAATATAATCTGACCATCATGCATCCACTGTAGTCTGTTGTCATCACAACCACTCTAATCGATATGATCTCGAGACCCACTGTAACCTATGACTTCAACAGCCCCTTTTATATATGGACATCTATCGCACTCTACATAACGTTCGCATCCACTCTTTATGAACTTCACACCATGGCAGTCATCGCCTTACCCCTCCTCCATTGCATTCGTGGCATCAACAGACATCTATACAATGAGATCACACATCATGACAACACAAATGGCGTTATATCTGCCATCTCAACCATTGTATACTGAGACTAACATCCCCCTGTATGCTGTGTCCTCAAATGTGGAGTGTAATCTATGATGACCAACAACCCATATCTCTGGATGTCAATATCACACTCACTCTATGACAATGACAAGCACATTCAGGATGAATGACATGACACTAAACTCTTTACTTGACATCACAGCCCTTATATGTATGACATCACAGCTAGTCATATTTATGACATCCATATCCAGTATATATGATATCTACACATAACTGTTTCTTCAGAAATGCCACGTCCTATACATGTCATCTCACACACTATACATTTCGACCATCACAGTCCCTGTATTCGTGCCATCCCAACAGAATGACACACACAGTGTGTATCAATGTACCTCTGTGTCGTATGACAATCACAAACAATATGTAAGTCATGACACGGCACACATACGACATCATACAACATCTACTACTGATATCATACTTCACACGTTTTTGACATCTATAATCAGTACTTTATCACATCACACAGCACTGCATTTATGTCATCAGATCCCCATACTATATGAACATCACATCCACCATGGTTTACTGACGCATCTCACATTCACGCTATACCTGCGGACATTCACAAGCCATCTCCATCTGCTAACCATCACATACACTATGGTTCTGGAATTCCTATCCACTATATTTGACATTAACACCATTGAGTCTCCGTTGTTTAAGACAGATACAAACACTCTATTTGACAGCATAAACTCCATAATCTGTATCAGTTGTGATGACAGACACCACACTCTATCGATCTGATATAACACACACTGTATGCTTATGGACACCACACATACTATATTATGTATCTGAACAATATGCCAGTATATAGCGTGCGCACATCACAGCGCGCTCAACGCTCGAGTTGACATCAAGTCCTCTCTATTTTCATGACATCAAATCTATCTTTCTCATCCTCACATCACACCCTTTAGTACTCTGACAGACAAACTCCACACTGTACCAAGTGTCATCACACGCAGCATTATCGACACACTATACAACCCACATTGCATTGCATTGATCACACACAGCTGCTCCATAATGTCACATTGATACCGATCTTATCGTTATACACATCACGTATTACAACCACATACACTCTGTAATGATATCACACCACTCTCTGACATCACAACCTCTTGGTTCTCATCTCATGTCCATCAACCCAGTAATCATCTGACATCGTACTCCACTGTACATGGCGCATTACTGAGTATATATTGATGATACCACACACACAGCATAATGCGTGTGATATCAACCCACTACATAATGTACTGACATCCTGTGATTACTTTGTGACACCTAACACCCACTCTTTAATGACATCACAAGTCTGTATTATTCGCGGCAACACATGCAATCGTTTCATGCCCAACACCAACTGTACTGACATCAATCACACACTCTAATCCTTGCTGACATCACGGCTCCACTGAATTATGACAAGCACACTTACTAACGCTTTAGAAAACTTCCTCATTAAAACTCAACACACGCACTGCTATTTGAACGTAGTTGACACACTACACCACTGTACTCGATGTCATGGCACATACTACGTTTATGACATCATACCATCGATATACGCTCTCACACCGCACTCTGTTTCAGTGCACTATAACAAGCGCTCTATGTCTGCTTGAAACCCGTTCTAAACTGCCATCACATTCCACTCTAATTGTCATCACACCCACATTTTCAGACGCCATCCACATCAACAATGCGTAAGAGATCACAGGTGGCATGTGTATGCCATCAGATATGCACTACACCATGACATCAGATTCAAACTCTACTGACAACAATCCTAACATTAAGTTTATGATCAATACATGCACTGTATTCATGACATTACACGCATAGTATGTATGATATGACATTTCATCTATTTTATATGATATCACAGTCACTATAAAAGTTACACATCATAACAGATGAACCCTATCTATGAACAACTCACACACTCTAACTCCCCCACCTTTACGACTTACCTACTTTATAAGGCAATCACACACAAGTTTATGAGACAACATACTACCAATGTGTACTCTCACAAGACCCCATATCTGATATACACAACCCACAGTATCATGCTAGTTAACACAGACGTATCGTTTTTATCAAACCCAGTGTGATGTTGACATCACCTCCACTATACATGTCATGAAATCATATGTAATACCTATGGACATCACATCCACTCTTTACGACATCATCACCACTTTTTTATGGACACACGATCCAATATATCCTGACCTCACATCAACTTGGATCCTGTGTCGTCCTACATCCAGATTATCGATATATCACAACCAATATAATATAATATATCACATCCAGGTAGTATCGTTTGACATCCTATGCACTTATATTTATACATCACACCCAGTCTGTTTACTACACAAACCTCTGCTGTTTGCTGACACCACACTCGCCTTTGTATGATACCATTGCACGGTAGATGCATCACAACCTCGTGTAAACAGAAAACCCACCACCGATTAATGATTTCACGTCCACACCAGCATGACGCACTCCCACCTATATGAGTACCACACACACACTGTATCTTTGCTACTAAAACCTCTCCACTGATATCACAACCCCCAATTTTATGTAACAATCACACCACCCACTCATATGTGCGACAATCCGTTTGCACTCTACGAGACATACGCCATCTACTCCATCCTCACGACGAGGTACTTATGACTCACAACTTTCTGTATAAACCACATCAGTATGTAGTGCAAATATATACCCTATACAAGTGACATCACTGCAAATAATCTGTGGCATCACACCGACTGTATAGGACAAGTCACACCTACTCTCCTTGTACAATACATCACACTCTGCGTATGAGTACGCAATATTTGGCACTGTGGAAGACAACAATCCCTCAAGTTACGACATCAAACCCCCATTTATTCCGGCCTTCAACGCATCACACGCACACTATAGTTGACATCTTACCCACAGTAAACATGTCATCACATCCACTGTATTGTATGATGTGACCAACAATGTATCATGAGATAGCATCATCCGCTATATACAATGACACCTATTATCCCAACAATTAGTTATACAATACATATTCACTATTTTTGTTACTCCTATCACAACCACTGTATCTGTGCGTCTGACACCACTCTTTTCCATCTATCACACCCCTTTGTTTGTATGACTATCACACCCCTCAGTTTAGGTTCCAACTTAAACACAATTTAAGGCATCACGACCACATTTTTCATTATATGACACCACATTATTTTATGACATCGCATCCACTGTACTCATGACATCACTCACCCAAATTCATATCTGACATTGCATCCACAGTATCTGCTGTCATCACACACTCTAATGATCGACCTCAGCATCCCAACTGTACTATACCATCACACCACCCATTTTATGTTATGAAATCTTAGCCTCACTATACAAAACGTCGCATCCACTTTTATGACTTCAAACCATTGCATCGTCCGCATTACCTCCATTGCATTCGTGATATCACAAACACTACTAGATGTAGATCACAACACATGAACAACACAAATGTTATATCTGCCATCTCACCCCATTTATCTGAGACTAACATCTACTGTATATGTGCTTGTCCTGAAACCCAGTAAATCAAGATACTACACGCCACCAACTACACCCATTCTCTTAGTATTATCCACTACAACACTCTATGAATCAACAGCACTTTCAGGAATGAAGACATGACGTAAACTCTTTATGACATCACAGCCCATATATGTATTCTGATACAACAGCCAGTACATATAAATTCTTGAAGACATCATATGCAATATATTTGATATCACACATACTCTCCGCTTTCATGAGAAAGCAACGTCACAAATGACATCTCACACCAATATTTGACATCACAGTCACTGTATTTGCCACAATACACAGAGCCTGACACACACGGTGTGTATCGAGTACCGCTTTGTCGTACCGACCTCAGTAAACAATTAATATCAATTCTATGACGAGGTGCACACATATGACATCATACTTCCTTCTACATGACATCACATTCCACTTTATGATATCCATGATCAGTATTTAGACATCACAAACACTGCATTCATGACATCAGATCCCCTCCAGATGTACATCACATCCATGGCTTTAATGCATCTCCACTCCCTATCTCCTGGACATCAGAGCACCTCCATCTGTCCCATCACCTCCACTGTGGTTCTACAATTCATATCCATATCTTTGACATGAAACACACCGTGTAAAGAGGAGTACAACCGCTCTCTACACTCTGACAGCATAAACTCCATAATCTGCATCCACAGCGTGATGATACCCACTCTATCAATGATTTAACACACACTGTATGTAGGACTACCACACATACTATATGCAATACGAACAATCTGCATTACTTATATGCCATCACAAAATCCCCACGCTGAGTGACATAAATTTCCTCTATTGTGTGACATCAAATCTTCTTTTTCTCACATCATATTACCCTGTATATCTGCCAGCAGAACTCCAGCTCTACTCCATGTCATCAACACACAGATTATTGATCATATAACACCCATCGTATGTATATACCCACAGCCACAATGTTTTATGACATTAATGAAATACAAATGACAACATTATCCTCTCTTTCGTATGCTACACACCAATTCATGACATCACACTCCCACTCTTTCTCTTCTCAACTGTATCAACGCAGTAATCTGACCATCGCATCCCCTTACCTGGCGCATTTATTAGTCAGCTCTATATGATTATACCACACCACATTAAGTGTATATCAAGCCCACTATATCATGACATCCGTTTTATTACTTTCAGCGTGACCTAACCCCACTTCATCTATGCCATCACTAGTACGGTATTCTTGCAACAACATGCAATCCTGTTCACACCTACACAACTGTATATGACATCACATACACTCATACTTGTGACATCACGGCCCTGTAATCATGACAAGGACCACCTACTAAGCTTAAGACATCACTTCCTCCAGTAAAAATAACACATCGCAGTTGCTATACTGAAACGGGACCACTACCGACTGCTAGCTCGATGTCCATGGCACATACCTACGTTTAGGACATCATATCCTACTATATTACCGTTCTCAACCACCACTCTGAACTTATGACTACACAAAGCTCTATACTGTCCTTGAAACTCGTTCTCAAACTGGCCAATCACATCCACACTAATATCATCACACCCACTTTGTCGACTGCCGTTCACACCAACTATGCAGAGCATTACAGGTGGCAATATCTATGCCATCAGAAATGCAAGTACCATGACATCATATCAACACTCTAGACAACAATCCTCAGTATTATGACATCACATGCGCTGTATTCATGACATAGACAAGCTACATTCGTTATGACATTTTCATCTACTGTCGTCCTGATATCACAGTCCCCTATAGGGTGACATCTATAAAATGACTCTATCTAATACACATCACACACTCTACCTTTACGACTTATTCTCTTTATATGCATCAACACACAGTTATTCAACAGAACCAATTGTCGTCTTCACGAGACACCATATCGACACCACACCCACAGTATCTGTGCTTTATCACCAAGAAAAGTATCTCAGTTTATAACAAACGTGCCGGACCACGGACCGAGTATGTAATCTACATCACCATCCACTATATGTAGATGAAATCATATGTTAAAAAAAAATATTAAACGCTATGACATCACATCCACTCTTTACGACATCAACACCACTTTTATTTATACACACGTCCCACTAAAATCTGACCTCGCATCAACTGGATCTCTGTGTCGTGCACATCCAGTTCATATCCCGATGATATCACAACCACTATATATCACCGGATATCACATCCAGTATATGTTTTGAACATCCTAGGACTATATTTATGACCTCACACCCATCATCTGTCAAAACATCAACAAACTGTGTCTCTGACAAAGACCCCCACTCGGCCTATGTATCATACCATTTGCACTGTAGTCTCGGCAACACATCCTCTTTAAAACATCAAACCACCGTACTAATGACGTTCACGTCCACATCAAACATGAACGTCACACCACTATATAGACAAGCCATTCAACACACTGTATCTTTAGCCAACACTAAACCTCTCCTCTCTGATATCACCGCACTTTATATGTAACATCACACCCACTATTAATGTTTGACATCAGTTGCACTCTATAACAATCTACATTCACTCTAAGTACTTCACACGACGTACTTAATGACGGGCACAAACTCTATGTATGAAACACACATCCAGTATGTCAGGCGCAAATATATCACTCCTATACATGTACCACACGCAAATAATCTGTCGTCATCACACCGACTTTACTGACCACAGCTCACACCTACGTCCTTGTATGACATCACTCTCTGCGTATGCTATGTGCCCGCTATCTTTTGCAACTGTGGAAGACACCCACATCCTCACGTTACCGACATCAAACTACCACCATTTATAAGCGCATCATCGCACCACTCATATATTGCGACATCTTATCCCACATCCACATCGTAATCATTGTCATAACATCCACTCTGTCATTGATGATATACACAACTAGTGCATTCCTATGATGCTCATCTCATCCACTCATACTATGATGACAATCGTATCCATCTGTTAACTACAATACATATTCACTAGTCATGGTTACCCTCTCACAACCACTTGCGTATCTGTGTCTCACCTACCAACCCTCCACTCCTAATCTCCAGTCTTATCACAACCTCTTAGTGTACAGTAATGGGTATCACGAGTCACACCTCTAGTTTCTGTGGTCGTACCATCAAAAACACGATTTAAGCCAGACACGTCCACATTTTCATGATATGGACGCCGACATTTACTTCTATGACATCAACATCAACTGTATTCATGCCATCACTCCCAAATATACTCTCTGCACATTGCATCCACTGTATCTGTGTCCATCACGGCCATCCACTCTAATGAGGACCTCCAGCACCAACTGCTATATCATACACCATCACACCCCATTTTATGTACTGACATCGTTTAGGCACTACGCAAAACTCGTCCATCCACTGTTTCTGACTCTCAAACCATTCGCAGGTCATCGCATTCCCCTCCATATGCATTCGTGGCATCCACAACACTCATTGATGAGAATCACACACATGACAACGACACAAATAGTTATATCCTGCCATCCTTCACCCCATTGTCATCTACAGCACTTACATCCCACTGCATGCTTGTCCTGAACCACCCAGTGTATCAGAGTGCATTGCCACAGCGCCATCTCTCTGGACGATCCTATCACACACACCTCTATGACCGACAGCACTTAATCCAGCTATGAACTGACATGACCATCAAACCTCCTTTCTGACCATTCACTAGAGCCCTATACTGTATGCATACATCAGGCCAGTAATATTTATGACATCATTATGTTCAATATCTATGATTATCAACACAGCATACTGGGCTTTCATGAGTAATAGCGAACGATCCTAACACATAGCACATCTCCACACACGTATATCTTGACATCTAACACGTCACTGTATTTGTGGCCAATACTCATCAAGCGACTGACACACACGTGTGTATCGACTGTACTACCCTCTAAGAATTTCAATGAGCAACTGAAACGAGGAGTTATGGATTTTAAAAAAGCAACCCATGACAGGGCACACATATGCACATCATCACAGCATTTCACACATGACAGTCCACATTCCACACTTTAATGATATCACATGATCAGTACTTAGGACCATCACCCAACACTGCTGCATTCCTGACATCAGATCCCCTTCCACCCATATGATATCACATACCAACGGTTTATGACATCTCATTCCCATATAACTGTGTACATCAGGCAGCAGACTCCATCTGTCGCCCATCACACCCATCCTCTGGTTCTTAATTCCAGTATCCCACTATATATTCACATGAAACACACCCGTGTACAAGAGACAGTACAACACACTCCTATCCTGACCAGACAATAAACTCCCACTAATCTGCATCGAGTGTGATGACACCGCACTGTCTATCAATGACTATAACACACACTGAGTCATGTTAGGACACCACACATACTATATGCATCGAACAATATGCATATATCCAGCAACTCCAGCCCACCCCCCGGCCCCAGCGGCTCTCTCATCCATAACACACCCACCCGCTGAGGTATACATAAATGGCACCTCTACTTCGTGACAATCAAACACTCCTTTCTCTCTCACAATCATACTCCTTTATACTTCCTGACAGCACAAATCCACTCTAAGCCAGAGTAGTCATCATCACACACAGATTATTTAACCATATAAACCCCCATTGTCAATTGTATGATACCCACAGCCACACAAATGAGGTCTATAGACATCTAGATGACTACTTACATATGACAACACATCCACTCTGTACCCCCCCCGCCCTATCACATACCACTCATATTACATCACACCTCACTCTCTCTCCATGTCATCAAAAAACCTAGCGTAATATCTTGACATCGCCATACCCCAGTACCTGGGTCATCTACTGAGTATACTCTGATTACTACCGACCACCAGCAATTCATCGGTGTGAATATCAAGCCCAGCAGTATTGGTACTACATCCTCGTGATTAAATTTGTGACTCTAACACCACACTCTTTATGACATCCCAAGTCCTGTCACCTCCATGGCAACACATGCAATGTTTCACGACACCACACCAACTGTACACATCACAGACACTCTACTTTGTGACATCACGGCCAACGTCATTACATCGACAATCCTATAACGCTTTAGACAACACCCTCGTAAAAATTAACATCAGCACTTGCATTATAAGTGACAATCGGGACTCCCTCCCACTAGTACTAATCCGATGTCATGGCACATGACTACGTTTAGGACATCATATCTCACTATAACGTTTCACCCGTCACTCTGGTTTACATCACTACAACAAGCTCTATGTCTGTCTTTGAAACTCTTCTACAACTGGGCCTTCACGTCCACTCTATACATGTCATCACCAAACACCCACTTTGTCGACGCCATCACACCAACTATCAAGGAGAATTACAGGTGGCACACTATGTCTAATCCATCAGCAATGCAGTAACACATGACATCATATCCACACTCTATGACAGAACAATCCTCATACTTATTGACCATCACATGCGCTGTATTCATGACATCTACATTCCATACATTCGAGTATGACTCTTTTCATCACTGTTTATGATATCACTGTCACCCATATAGAGGTTCACTCAATAAAACAGACTCTATCTATGCACATCACACACTCTAACTACCTCTTTACGACTTATCTACTTTATATGGCATCACACACATTTATGAGACTACACACCATTGCGTCGTACACTTCACAGACACCATATCTCATATCACACCCACAAGTCTATCTGTGAATATCACAGAAAATGTATCATTTCCAAACCCAGTGGTATGTATGACTCATAACACCCTCCACTATATGTCTGAAATCACTATCTAATACCTTATGACCATCCCTCCACTCTTTACGGACATCACAACCACTTTAACATTTTAAAGACACAATCACCTACCACTATATATCTGACACCTCCCAACAACTGACTCATGTGTGCCACATGCAGTTTACGGATGATATCACAACCAATATAAAAATGAATCACATCCAGTAAATCTTTTGACATCCTAATAAGCACAATACTATTATGAACATCACAACCACATCTCTTATATACATCACAAACCTCTGTGTTGCTGACACCACTCTGCGGCCGTATGATATGATACCATTTGCAACGTTCTTGTAAGATGGCATCACATCTCTTTAAAACAGCAAACCACCGTATTACTGATTTCACGTCCACAATCAGACATGACGTCACACCCCACATATGAACAAGCACACACACTGTATCTTTGCCATCTAAACCCTAGCTCCCGCGATATCACGCCCACAATCTTATTTAACATCACACCCACTATATGTGTGGACTCAGTTGCACTCTATAAATAACATCACATCTACTCCTGAATTCCTCACACGACTTTACTTATGACGTCACACAACTCTCGTATGTATGAAACCACATCCAGTATCAGGGCAATAATATACCCAATAACATGGACATCACAGCAAACAATCTGTGTCATCACACCGACTGTATTGACCACGTCCACACCTACTCCTGTATGACATCACACGTCAGCGATGTGTACATCCTCATTGCACTAGCGCGTGGAAGACAACACATCCTCACGTTAGCGACATCAAACCACATTTCTAAGGACATCACGCACACTATTAGTTTTGACATCATACTCACAGTATCTTCATCACCATCACATCCACTGTATTGATGAGGTCACAACAATGTACATAAGAGATCTCATCCGCTTATAATATGATAGACAATCCAACTATCCCATTGCTCACTACAATACATATTCACTAGTTTTGTTACCTCACAACCACTCGTATCTGTGTCACAACCCCCCACTCTCTTCATCTCTATCTCACCCTTTGTCTATTATGACTTCACACCCCTGATTTGCTGTACCAATCATAAAACACTATTTAAGGCAAGTCAACGTCCAAATTTTATGATATACACCCATTATCTTTATGAAATCCGCATCCACGTACTCATGTCATCACTCCGCAAATATATCTGACATTCGCCATCCACTTTAATATGTTCATCACAACCACTCTAAAGATGACCTCAGACCTAACTTGTACACACATCACCACCCACTTGTTATGTATGCATCTTAGGCACCTACAAAAACGTCGCATCACTCTTTATGACTTCAAACCATTGCAGTCGTCCGCATTAAACCTCCATTGCAATTCGTGGCATCACAAACACTATAGAGAGACTCACACACCCAGACAAACACAAAATGTTATATCTGCTGCCATCGTCACCATCTTCATATCGAGACTACACACCACTGTAATGCTTGTCCTGAAACTTCAGTGTATCAATGATACCTACCCCCCCTCTGACTGATAATCACACTCTCACTATTGAACTGCCAGCACTTCTCAGGATGAATGACATGACCATAAACTCTTTATACATCTGACACCACATATACTGGTATGACTCTCAACGACTATCGTATCTTGATGACATCATATGCAATATATATGAATCACACATACTGTTTTCTTGAGAAACGATCAACGTCTACCATGACATCTCACACACTATATTGAGCATCACAGTCACTGTATTTGCGTGCCATAACACAGATGAACCACACGTGTGTATCGATGTACTATCCTTCTGTGTCCGCGACGACATCAGAACAGGTTAGTAAGCGTCATGATCAGGGCACACATATGACATCATATACACAATTCATACTGACATCTATTCTACAACGTTATGTATCAATGATCAGCTAATGTAGTGACATCACAAATCACTGCATTCATGACAATCAGACATCCCCTCCATATGACATCACATCCACGGTCTTATGACATCCATTCCCTATATCTGTGACATCATAGCAACCTCCACATCTGCACCATCAACATCCACTGTGGTTTTTCTGAATTCCATTCCAATATACTTTGACATGAACACACCGTGTAAAGAGAGTTAACAACCACTCTATCCATGCACAGCATAAACTCCATAATCTGCATCAGCGTGATGAAAACCCACTCTATCAAGATATCAAAAACTCACCACTGTATATAGGACACCACACATTACTCATACTGACATCGAACAATATTATCCTCTCTATATGCCTACCACACCCACGGCTAGTGACATAACATTTCACACTATTTGCGTGACACTCACAATCTTCTCTTTCTCTCACAACAACAACCCTTTCATATCTGACAGCAAATCCAACTCTAAACCATGTCATCACACACAGATACACTTGATCATCATAACCCCATTGTACATGTACTGAATACCACAGCCACCATGTCTATGCACTACTACTTATGAACTACATATAGACAACAACTCCACTTTGATATGATATCACACCACTCTATGACATCACACCCACCTCCTTCTCATGTCATCAACGCAGTATACCTCTGACATCGCATCCCCCTGTACCCTGGGCAGCATTAATTGATTATATTGATTATACCACACCAGCATTATGTGGTGATATCAATCACCACATATGTATGACATCCTGTGATTAACTTTGTACCTAACACCCCACTCTTTCTATGATATCACAAGTCTGTATTCCTGAGCAACACATGCAATCGTTTCATGACACCACATCCAACTGTAATACTCGACATCACCAAACACTCTAACTCATGTGACATCACTAGCACTCGTAATTATGCGACAATAGCACCTATCATAAGCTTTAGACAAATTCTTCAGTAGTAAAAATCACATCGCACTTTCTATATGAACGGACACAACTACACTGTATCCGATGTCATGGCACCTACTAACGTTTAGGACATCATAATTCCTCTAAATACGTACTACCACACTCTCGTTATGACTACAACCAAGCACTATTTTCTGTCCTTGAGAAACTCGTTCTCAACTGCCATCATCGTCCACACTCTACTATGTCATCACACCCCCTTTGTTGTCAGACGCCATTACACCTAACATGCAGGAGATTACGGTGGCATATGTACTCGCCATCAGATGCAACTACACATGACATCATATCCACACTCTATGACAACAACAATCCTCATATTTTATGACATCACATGCGCACTGTATTCATGGACATCACACGGCATTAACATCAATATGTACATTTCCATCTATTGTGTTTGATAGCAACAGTCACTATATATAAGTTGGACATCATAATCAATGACGCCTATCTTTGACTCACACATCTCTACCTTTAACGAGCCTATCCCTACTTTACATGGCATCACACACATGTTATAGAGAACAGAACAATTGTGTTCTTCATCAGACAACCAATCGTGATAAACACACCCCACACTATCTTGTCATCACAGGCAAATTGTATCAATTTTACTCAAACTCCAGTGTATGTATGACATCACCTCCACTATATGGTAATGAAATCATCTTAAAACCTATTTGACATCACATCCACTCTTTAACGACATCACACCACACCACGTTTATTTATGACATCACGTCCACTATATCTGAACCTCTCAACCAAACTGATCTAGTGTCAGTCACAACCCAGTCTATCGATGATATCGACAACCAATATATATCATGAATATCATATCCAGTATACGGTTGCACATCCTATTGCACTATAATTTAATGACATCACCACCCAGCATCCTGTATAACATCACAAACCACAGTGTGGCTGAACAAGCACCACATTTTGCCTCTTGTTATGATATACCTTCTGCACTGTTAGCATTGGGCAACGACGTCTCTCTTTCATAACAGCAAACCACAGATATCTTATGACTGTCACAGTCCACTTCATCAGACATGAACTGTCACACCCACTATATGCCCAGACAGCACACAGCACTGTACCTTTCTTTTGCCTATCAAAACCTTTTTCACTGATATCAGCACGCCCAATTTTATGTGACATCACTCCCCACTATATGTTGGTACAATCAGTTTGCACTCTATAAACATCACAATCTACTCCTTAAGTCTTTCCCCATCACACTACTTCCTACTTATGACATCCACAGCTTCTATATCTGAAACCACAACCAGTAAGTAAACGGGCAATACATACCCTAATACATGTGACATACACAAGCAAATAAACTGTCGTCATCATCACACGAGAGCTGTAAACCGACCACAGTCACACCTACTCCTTGATATGACATCACGACATCTTCGTATGATTTTAGCATATTTAGCAACTGTGACAGACAATCACTCTCCTCACGTTATGACACATCAAACCACCTATTTCTAAGGCATCATCGCACACTATATTTTGACAATCATATCCGCAGTAATCACTGTTCATCTACATCCCCCCACCACCCCTTGGTAATTGATGATATCCCAACACTACTAGAGATGCTATATATGAGAAGTCTCATCCGCTATATATATGACTGAGACATCATATCATTGGTATTAAAATACATATTCACAAGTCTTTGTTACCCTCACAACCACTGTATCTGTGTCTACACACCACACTGTTATCATCTTATCACACTCTTTTGTATGTTATGACATTCAACAATCCCTGTTTGCATGTACCGGTCTCATAATAACACTATCTGAAGGCGCATCACATCTCACATTTTATGACATCTGACACCGCATTATTTATTCGACATCACATCCCACTGTTAACACAAGAACATCACATCCTAAATATATCTGAACATGCATCCACTGTAGCTGTGTTCATCACAACCACTCTAATGATGAGACCTCAGACCAACTGCATACGTAGGACCATCACACTCCATTTAATGTAATGAACATTCCTAGGCAGTCTATACAAAACGTCCGCATGCCCACACTTTTATGACTTCACACCATGACATCATCCGCATTCTATCCCTCCATTGCTTTTCAGTGAGCATCACAGACACTTATAGATGAGAGATCACACACATGACCACTCAAACAAATGTTTTATATCTGCCATCTCACCCATGTTGTATCTGAGACTGACATCCACTGTATGCTTGTCCTCAAACACAGTGCATCAATGATTCTTACACACCCACGTCTCTCGACAATATCACACACAATCTCGATGTATGACAGCACATACGCGGATGAAATGAACAAGACATTAAACTCCTTTATGACAATCACAACGCCCTATATGTTATGACCTCAACAGCTAGTTTTATATTATGACAGTCATCTATCCAGATATATATGATATCACACATGCTGCTTTCATGACAATGCCACGTCTAACACCTGACATCTTCAACACACTAATCATATATTTGACATCACTGTCACCTGTATTTGTGCCATCACACAGATGACACACACGAGTGTATCGATGTCACCTTCAGTGTCGATGACATCACAACAAGTTATGTAAGATCATGACAGGGCACCAACATATGACAATCATAGACATTCTAATATGGCATCACATTTCTACTCATATAGACATTTTGAATACAATGATCAGATATATTTTGACATCACAAAACACTGCATTCATGACATCTTATCCACATCCATATGACATCACATCCACTGTTACTTAGACATCTCAACCCCCTATACCTGTCTGACATCAGCAGCAACTGGGGGCCATCTGTCCCATCACATCCACTAATGGTCTAGAAACATATCCACTTATAATATTTGAACATGAAACACTACCGTGTGAATAGGAGAGTACACAACGCACTCTGTCTGACAAGCCATAACCTCCATTAATCTCGTATCAGAGTTGATGCACACTCCACCCTAATCAATCATATTAACACACACTGTAATGCTAGGACACCACCACAAACTATAATGCAATCGAACATTAATGCAGTAGTATAGCTGACATCACACCCACGCTGATGTGTGACCATCAATTTTCACTCTATTCATGACATCAGTCAATTTCTTTTTCTCACAATCATACCCCTTTTATATCTGACAGTGCACTTCACACTGTACACGTGTCGATCACACCATCAGATAATCAATCATATAACCCCACATTGTCATGTAAGATACCACAACGCCACAAAGTCCTATGACAACTTATGAACTACATCATGACCAACCCATCCACTCTTGGATGATATCACACCTCTGTATGACATCACAACCCATCCATGTTCTCATGCGTCATCACCCCAGGATATCTGACATCGTATCTCCCTTAGTACCCTCGTCATTATTGACAGTATTAATGATTATAACCCTACACCTAGCATTAATGTATTGATATCCAAGCGCCACTATACGTAACTGACATCCAATGATGATTAACACATATGTTGACATAACAAACCCACTCTTTTATAGACATCACAAGTTCTGTATTCATGCGACAACACACCGCAATACGCTATTTTCATAACACGCAACACGCCACTGTATATATGACATCACATACACTCTACCTTTTGACAATCACAGTCCATTGTAAATTATGGCGACCAGACACACGTACTGATGCGTTTAGACATACATACTCAGTAAAAATAACCATCTCACTTGGTATATGAACTGGTGGAACACTACATCCACTGTATCCCTATGTCTACTGGCAGACATACTACGTTTAGTGGACATCTTATCCATTCTATACTAACGTTCTCAACCCACCACTCTAGCTGTGTATGACTACACAAGCTCTATGTCTGATCTTGGAAACCCCGTTTCTAACTGCCATCACATCCACCTCTATATGATCCATCAGCAACCACTGTGTTGACAGTGCCAACACACCAACTATGTAAGAGATTACAGTGGCATATGTATGCCATACAGACTCACTACACACATGCACATCAATATCCACACTCTATGACACACAATCCTCAGTATTATGTCATCACATGCACTGTATTCATCATGACATCACACGCATTAAATACAAATGAACAATTTCATCTCTATTGTGTATGATATTCACAGTTCAACTATATATGGTTACATCATACAATGACCCTAACTATGACATCCACACCAACCATCTAACCTTTACGACCTATCTACTTTACATGGCCATCACACACAGGTTATGAGGAACAGAACAATTGTGTGCTTCACAAGCACACCTATATCTGATATCACACACCCACACTAACTGTGTACATCACAGCAAATGTATCAAATTTTAATCAAACCCTAGTGTATGTAAGCACAATCACCTCCACTATATGGTATGAACAATCCATATGTAACACCTATGCACATCACAATCACAACTTTAACGACATCACACAACTTCCTTTATATCATAGACAGCACGTACTCACTATATCTAACCTCAACATCAACTGCGACGATCTGTGTCGTCCACAATCCCCGTTTACAATACGCTATGATAACAACGAACCAATATATATAAGATATCACATCCAGTATACTGTGTGACGATCATATGCAACTATAATTTATGACATCCCACCCAAGCTCTGTATAAACATCCACAAACCATCAGTGTCTGCTGCGACACCTACACTCGGCCTCTGTATGATACTTATTTGCACACATGTAGACATGGCATCACGTCCTCTATTTAAAACAGCAAACACACCTAATTAAGGATGTCACATCCACAATCAGACATGACGTCACAACCCAACTAATTATGAGACAGCACCAGCACACTGGATTCTTTGCCATCAAAACCTTTCCACAGATATCACGCCTCAATTTTTATGTGACATCACACCCACTCATATGCTCCGACATGCAGTTTGCAACTCTATAACATCACATCCACTCCTGAAGTCTTCACCACTACTCTAACTTTATGACATCACGAGCTTCCATATATAGAAAACACATCCAGTAATGTAGGTCAATATACATTTTACCCTTCATACATGTGAACATCGACAGCAAATAATCTGTCGTCTCATCACACCGACACAGTACCGACCAACGTCACACCTACTCCATGTAATGACATCACAACATGGCGTATGTTTAGCATTTTTTGTCACTGAGTGGAAGACATCACATCCACACGTTATGACATCAAACCACCATCTTTACTAAGGCATCACGGCACGACTAATTATTTGACCATCATATCCGACAGTATCACTGTCCATCACATCCACTGTATAGATAATGATCACAAACAAGTGTATCTCATGACAGATCTCACATCCGCTAATACTAATTGATGACATCCTATCATCACTTGTATAAAATCTACATATTCACTAAGTTTTTTGTTACCTCAGAAACTCACTCACAACAACTGTAACTGTGTCTCTCACCTACCCACTCTTTCCATCTTATCACACCCTTTGATATGTATGACATCACATCCTGTTTGCATAACCGTCATAATACACTACTTTGAAGGCATCACATCCACAACATATTATGACATTGACAAACCGCACGTTAATTATATGACAATCACATGCACTGATACATCATGGACATCACTCCAAATCCTATCTGACATTGCATCACACTGTATCTGTTCATCACAACTCACTCCTAATGATCGACCTCAGACCAACTGTATGAATACCCATCACGAACCCATTTTATGTATGACATCTTAGGCACTATACAAAACTTCGCATCCACTCTTTATGACTTCAAACACCATTAGCAGATTCGTCACTCTTTTTAACCTCCCTGCATTCCGTGTTGCAGTTGTCAACAAATAAAAAATCAACTATCAATCCATCACATCAAAACAACACTATAGAGGAGCACATCACACACATGACAACACACTGTTAATCTGCCAATCTCACCCATTGTATCTGAGACTACAATCTACTGTACATGCTTGTCCTGAAACCCATGTATACAATGACTACTACAAATAACTAATCCCCACCAACCCCAACTCTCAAAAAACAAAACAACCAGTCCTGTACTGATATCACACACACTCATAATAACAGCTACTTCACGATGAATGACATGACTAACCTTATTACTATCACAGTCCCTCATATGTACTGATATCAGCTAGGTACTATTGATTGACATCATACGCAATACTTATATCTAATCACACATAATTGCTTTCATGAGAAAAGCAACCGTCCAAATGACTCTCACACACTATACTTGCTCACAGTACATGTAATTGAGCGCATACTAACAGAGCACACACACAGACACACTTGTACGTATCGCTGTACACTCTGTTCGACGACATCAGAACATGTAAACTAATTCATGTACAGGCACACATATACATCTACACACTCACATGACAAACATATTCACACTTTATGATAATCCAGTGATCAGTATTTAGGACATCACGAAACACTAGCATTCATCGACATCAGATTACCCTCCATATGACACATCACATCCATGTTATGACCATCTCATTCCACTATATCTGTGACATCAGAGCAACTCATCTGTACCCCCATCACATCCCGATCTAAATTTACATATCCACAATATTTGACATCAGAACACACCGTGTAAAGAGAGTCTCTAACCGCTCTAACCTCTTAACAGCATAAACTCATAATCTGCATCAGCGTGATGATACCCACAACTCTATCAATGATATAAACACACAACTGTAATGTAGGACCCACACATACTAATAATGACATCGAACAATATGCAGGTATGCTATGCCAGCTCACCATCTCCACGCTTGAGGACATTAAAATTCACTCTAATTTGTGCATCAAATCATTCTTTTTCTCAAATCATACCCTTTATAATCTGCCACCAATCCACTCTACCATGTCATACTACACACAGCATTATTGATCATTATAACCCCCATTGTATGTATGAATACCACAGCCACCAATGTCTATGACATTTAATTGAACTTACATATGACAACACATCTATCCACTTGTATATATCACACCACTCATGATCACCACACCCCCACTCCTCATAGTCATCTAACGCAGTATTTCTGACATCGCAACCCTAGTACCTGGGCGCAATTATTGATACAAGTTATTATACCAACACCAGCAATAGTCGTGAAAGCAAAGCCCCACTATATGTATGAATCCTGTGATTACTTGGACCTAACCCCACTCTTTATGACATTCACAAGTCTGTATTCATGGGCAACACCATGCAATCGTTTTCATGACACCGCGCACCAACTGTATATGACATCACACTACACCTACTTGTGACATCACGGCCACTGTATTATGACAAACACTACTACACATCTAACAACTTCCTCCAGTAAAATAACATCGCACCTTGCTAATATCTGAACGGAACACTAACCACTGAATCCCCGATGCATGGTCATGGCACTACTCACAGTTTAGGACTCATCATATCCACTTATACGCTCACCCACACTCTGTTTATGACTACACATATTCTCTAAAGTCTGTCTTGAAACTTCGTTTCAACTCTACCCTCACATCCACTCTATATGCTCATCACTCCACTTTGTCTACTGCCTTCACACCAACTATGGCAGGATTACAGGTGGCATATGTAGTGCCTCAGAATCAGATCACATCATGACATCATATCCACACTCTATGACAACAATCCTCAGTATTTATGACATTCACATGCGCTGTATTCATGAACATCACACGCATTTAACATCAGTTATGACATTTCATCTACGTGTATGATATCGCAGTCACCATATAGGGTGACATCATAAAATGACTCTATCTATACATCACACAATCTACCTTACGAACTTATCTACTTTAAGGCATCAAACAGCAGTATGAGAACAGAACCATTGTAACTCATACACAGACACCATTCTGATATCACACCTGCGACCACAATTATCGACTGTTATCACAGAAAAATGTATCATTTATCAATACCATGCTAGTATGACATCACCTCAACTATATGTGATAACATCAGATGTAATACCTATGACATCACATAGGGGGGGGGGGCGGCGGGCGGGAGGGCAAGGGTAAAGCGGCGGGGTTTGAATCACACCACATTTTTTTATGACATACTTCCAATTTCTGACCTCTCACATCAACATGGATCTGTGTCGTCACATCAGGTCTTAATAATACGATTGATATCACAACACCCTCATATATAATATATATACATTCCAGTATATGTTTTTGACATCCTATGCACTATATTTATGACATCACACACAGTCTGTATAACATCACAAACCTCTGTGTCTGCTGACACGCACACTCGGCCTATGTATGATAACCATTTGCACAGTAGATGGCAGTCACATCCCTCTTTAAAACAGCAAAGCCCACCGCATTAATGATTTCACGTCCACACTTTCAGACATGACGTCACACCACTATATGAGACAGCACACACACTGTATCTTTGCCATCTAAACCTCTCCACTGATTTCACGCACCAATTTTATGTAACATCACACCCACTATATGTGTGACAGGGTCAGTTGCACTCTATAACATCACATCTACTCCTGAAGTCTTCACACGACTGTACTTATGACGTCACAACTTCTATGTATGGAAGTCACCACATCCAGTATGTAGGCAATATATACCCTATACATGTGACATCACAGCAAATAATCTGTGTCTTCACACCGACTGTATTGACCTACGTCACACCTACTCCTGTGTATGACATCACATTCTGCTTATGTGCTAGCCACAATCTTTGCCCTGTTGGAATACATCATATCATCACGATTGCGTCATCATAACCCACTCAATTCTATAAGGCATCCACGCAACACTATATTTGACCATCATATCCACAGTATCATTGTCATCACATTCCACTGTATTGATGAGTATCAGCAACAAGTGATATAAATGAGATCTCATCCGCTATATATGATGGACATCATATCCATTGTATTTAACAATACATATTCACTAGTTTGTTATCTCTTCAACCACTGTATCCTGTGTCTCACACCTCTTCACTCTTTACATCTTCACACACCTTTGTATGTACCCTTTTAGACATTCCCACACCCTGTTGACATATAGTACCATCAATAAACACTATTTAGGCAGATCACGTCCACATTTTTATGATATGACACCACATTATTTATGACATCGCATGCATGTACCCAAGACTTCACTCCAATATATCTGACATTTGCATCCACTGTATCTGTGTACATCAACTACCATTTTATAATGATGCCCTCAGACCAACTGTCACGTATACCATCACACACCAATTTTTATGTATGACATCTAGGCCCCCCAAAAACTATACAAAACGTCGCATCCACTCTTTATTGACTTCAACCATTGCAGGTCATAGCATTAGCTCCATTGCATTCGTGGCATCACAGAACACTAATAGATGAGATCACACACATGACAACACAAATGTTATATCTGCCATCTCACCCATTGTATTCTGATGACTACCATCACTGTATGCTTGTCCACTGAAAACCAGTGTATCAAATGATACCATACATCCCCATTCTCTGTACAGAATCACACACATTCAATGAATTGACAGCAGCTTTCAGGATGTAATTGACATGATATAACTCCTTTATTGCATCACACGCCCTATATGTATGAAATCACAGCTAGGCTATTTAATAGAACATCATATGCAAGTATATATGTATATCACAATACTGCTTCATGAGAAAAGCAACGTCCACACTATGACATCTCACACACTATATTTGACACTCACAGTCACTGTAATTTGTGCCATCACTACAGATGACACACACGTGTGTACAGATGTATCCTCTGTGTCGATGACATCAGAACAAGTATGTTAATATCATGACAGGCACACATATGAACGCATCATACACATTCTACATGACATCACATTCACACTTTATGATATCATATGATTCAGTCGTATCTAGGACACACAATACAACTCTGCATTCATGATTATCAATATCCCCTCCATATGACATCACATCACTGTTTATGACATTATCATTACCCTATAACTGTGACATCAGAGCAACTCCATCTGTCCCATCACATCCACTATGGTTCTGAATTCATATCCACTACTATTTGACATGAAACACACCGTGTAAAGAAATACAACCTCTCTATCTGACAGCGTAAAACTCCATAATCTAGGCGATACGGGGGGGCATGTGATGACACCCACCATCTATCAATGATATAACACATTACTGTATGTATGGACACCACACATACTATATGTATCGAACAATATGCAGTATATATGCCATCACACCAAGCTACTGAAGTGTGACATAATTTTCACTCTATTCGTGACATCAAATCATTCTTTTTTCTCACATCATTACATTTTATATCATGACAGCAAATCACTCTACCAGTGTCATCACACACAGATTATTGATCAATATAACCCCCATTGTATGTATGATACCACAGCCACAATGTCTATGACATCTTATGAACTACATATGACAACAACATCCAGCTCTGTATTCTGATATTCAGTACACCACACTCTATGACATCCACACCCACATGTTCTCATGTCATCAACCCAGTATATCTGACATCGCATCCCCTGTACCTGGGTCATTACTGAGTATATTGATTATACCACAGAAATGAACCAGCATTATGTGTGATATCAAGCCCACTGTATGTATGACATCCTGTGATTAATTTGTGACCTAACACCCACTCTTTATGACATAACAAGTCTGTATTCATGGCAACTCACATTGCAATCGTTTCATGACAACCACACCCCCTGTATATGAAAAACATACATCTCTTACATTGTGACAGTCACAGCCACTGTAATTATGACAAGACACCTACTAAGCTTTAGACAACTAATCCTCAGTAAAAATAACATCGCACTTGCTATATGAATGGGAAACACTACCACTGTATCCGATGTCATGGCACATACTACGTTTAGGACATCATATCCACATATATTACGTTCTCACCCACACTGTGTGTATGACCTACACAAGCTCTCATGTCTGTCTTGAAACTCGTTCTAACTGCCATCACTACGTCCACTCTATATGTCATCACACCCACTTGTCGACGCCATCACACCAACTATGTAGGAGATCACAGGTGGCATTATGTATGCCATCAGATGTTGCAGTCACACATGACATCATATCCACACTCTATGACAACAATCCTCAGTATTTATGACATCACATGCGCTGTATTCATGACATCACACGCATTACATTCGATATGACATTTCATCTACTGTGTATGATATCACAGTCACTATATACGGTGACATCATAAAATGACTCTATCTATGACATCACACACTCTACCTTTAGAACGTACTTATCTACTTTATATGGCATCACACACAGTTATGAGAACAGAACCATTGTGTACTTCACAGACACCCATATCTGATATCACACCCACAGTAATCTGTGTTATCACAGAAAATGTGTCATTTTATCAAACCCAGTGTATGTATGACATCACCTCCACTCTATGTATGAAATCATATGTAATACCTATGACATCATATCCACTCTTTACGACATCACACCACTTTATTTATGACATCACGTCCACTATATCTGACCTCCCATCAACTGGATCTGTGTCGTCACATCCAGTTTATCGATGATATCACAACCAATATATAAATGATATCACATTCCCGTTATACGTTTGACATCCTATGCACTATTATTTATGACATCACACCAGTCTGTATAAAATCACAAATCCCTCTGTGTTGCTGACACCACACTCGCCTATGTATGATATCATTTGCAACTGTAGATGGCATCACATCCTCTTTAAAACAGCAAACCACAGTATTAATGATTTCACGTCCACATCAGACATGACGTCACACCCACTATATGAGACAGCACACACACTGTAATCTTTGCCATCTAAACGGTCTCTCCACTGATATTCACGCCCAATTTTATGTATACATCACACCCACTCTATGTGTGACATCAGTTGCACTCTATAACATCACATCTACTCCTGAAGTCCTTTCACACTACTGTACTTATGAACGTCACAAACTTCTATGTATGAAACCACATCCAGTATGTAGGGCAATCTATACCCTATACATGTGACATCACAGGCAAATAGATCTGTGTCATCACACCGCGACTGTATTGACCACGTCACACCTTACTTCTGTTGTAGGACATCCCACACTCTGCGTATGTGTAGCATATTTTGCACTGTGGAAGACAATCACATCCTCACGTACGACATCAAACCACCATTTCTAAGGCATCGATGCACACTATATTGACATCATATCCACAGTATCATTGTCATCTAACTTCCCTGTATTGATGATTTCACAACAAGTGTATTATATTGAAAAAGATTCTCATCCGCTATATTATGAATGACAATCATATCCATTGTATACAATACATATTCACTTAGTTTTGTTACCTCAAAACCACTGTTATCTGTGTCTCACACCCACTCTTTCCATCTTATCACAGAACCCTTGTATGTATGAACATCACATCCCCTGTTTGCGTACCATCATTTAAACCATCTTTACAGGCATCACGTCCACATTTTATGATATGACAACAACATTATTTATGGACATCGCATGCACTGTACTCATGACATCACTCCAAATATATCTGACATTGCATCCACTGTATCTGTGTCATCACAACCACTGTCTAATGATGACACTCAGACCAACTGTACGTATACCATAACACCATTTTGTGTTATGATTCATCTTAGGCCTACTATTACAAAAACAGTCGTCATCACACTCATCTTTATGAACTTCAAACCATTGCAGTCAATCACATTACTCTCCATTGCATTCATGTGGCATCCACAAACAACTATAGATGAGATCACACACATGACAACATTACAAATGTTTTATCTGCCATCTCACCCATTGTATCTGAGACTACATCCACTGTTATGCTTTCTCCCTGAAACCCAGTGTCAATGATCAATGTCTACGTTACAACACCACGATTATCTGGACGATATCACACACACTCTATGAAATGACAGCACTTTCAGGATGAATGACATGACATAAACTCTTTTTGACATCACAGCCCTATATGTATGACTATTCAAGGCTAGTATTTATGACATCATTATCGCACGTATATCTATGATATCACACATACTGCTTTCATGAGGAAAGTATAAACGTCTCACCTACATGACATTCTCACACACTATATTTGACTCATCACAGTTCACTTGTATTTGTGCCATAAAACACAAGTGACACACACTATGTGTGCTGTATCGATTGTACCTATGTGTCGATGACTCAGAAAAGTATGTAAGTTCATGACAAGGGCATCACATGATCTCATCTTACAACATTATACATGACATCTCATTTCACACTTTATGATATCAATGATCAGTATTTAGAACATCACAAACACTGCCTTCATGACATCAGAATCCCCTCCATATGACTTCACATCCAACGGTTTATGATCATCTCATTCTACTAATCTCCTGTGACACATCAGGCAACTCCATCTGTCCACATCCACATCCACTTTGGTTCTGTATTCATATCCCACTTATATTTGACCATGAAACACACCATGTGAAAGTAAGTAAAACAACCACTCTATCTGACAGCATAAACTCACCATAATCTGCTATCAGTGTGTCTGATCAACCACACTCTATCGATGACATAACAAACATACATTGTATGTAGGACAACACCACACATATTATATGTATCGAACAATATTTGCAGTACTATATGCCATCACATCCACACGCTTTTTGTGTTGACATAAATTCACTCTATTTGTGACCTCAAATCTTCTTTTTCTACATCTCATCACCCTTTTATATCTGACAGGCAAATCCACTCTACAAGTGTCATCACACACAGATTTGATCATATGAACCCCATTGTATGTAATGATACCACAGCCACAATGTCTATGACATCTCTATGAACTACATAATGACAACACATCCACTCATCTGTATGATATCACACCACTCTATGACATCACACCCACTCTTCTCATGTCATCAACGCAGTAAATCCTGACATCGCATCCCCTGTACCTGGTCCACTTATCTGAGTATATTGATTATACCACACCAGCATTATGTGTGATATCAAGCCCCACTATATGTATGACATCCTGTGATTAATTTGTGACCTAACACCGAATCATCTTATGACATCACAAGTCTGCTATTCATGACAACACATGCAATCGTTTCATGACACCCAAACACCAACTGTATCTACTATACATCACACACTCTACTAGTGCGATGACTAATGCACACACGGCCACTGTAATTATGACAAGACTACACCTACTAAGACCTTTAGCGACAACTTCCCCCTCAGTGTAAAATAACATCGCACTATGTCTATATGAATGAGGAACACTGCCACTAAAACCGATGTCATGGCACATACACTCTACGTTTAGGACATCATATCCACTATAGACGTTCTCTCACCCACAACCTTGTGTATGACTACACAAGCTCTATGTCTGTCTTGGAAACGTCGTTCTAACTGCCATCACAACATCCACTCTATAATGTCATTCACAAAAACTTGAGTCGACCACTTCAACCACAACCCTATACTATGTAGGAGATCTACTGGTGGCATTTGTTTGCCATCAGATGTAGTCACACATGAGTTCATTTATCCACACTCTATGTACACAATAAATACTCAGTATTTAGCTACATGCACATCACGCATTGCTGTATTCAGACATCACACACGCATGACATAACGATATGACATCTTCATCTAATGTGTATGCATAACACAGTCTCAATTATATAGGCGTGAACATCATTATATTGACTCTACTCTCTATGACATCTTCCAACACACTCCTTACCTGTTGCGTATATTTCTACTTTTTATGGCATACTCACACAGGTATGTGAACAAGAAACCTTTTGTTACTTCTAAAGACAACCATATATGATATCACTCCACACAGTATACTGTGTCTTTCTCAGAAAAGCGTATCTGTTTCTATTCAAAACCCATATGTATGTATGTAATCTCCTCCTTTCAAATACTATTTGTTTGTAGTTAACTCATTTGTAATACCTAGGACAACAACATCACACTTTTTTTCACGGATCAATTCACCACTTTTTTTGTGTCTTCTCGTCCAACTAGGTCTGAGACATCCAATCAACTGAATCTGTGTCCGTAAACATCCTGTTTATCGTATGTGATTCATCAACGAATAATATATGTGATATCCACATCCAGTATATGTTTTCGACATCCTTTGACACTATATTTATGTCATAATACACCTGTACTGTATCAACATCACAAACCTCTCTCGATTTGTTGTTGCTTGACTGACACACACTAACTCGGCCTATGCGTATATGATATCATTTGCACTGTAGATGGCAATCACATCCTCTTATTTAAACAGCAAACCACCTAGTATTAAATGTCTTTTCACGTCCACATCAGGACATGACGTCACACCCACTATATGAGGGACACAGCACAATACACACTGTATCTCTTTGCAACTACAAACCTCATACACTGATATCACAGCCACTCAATTTTATGTAAACATCGATCACACTCCATCTATATGTGTGGACATCAGTTTGCACTCTATTAACATCATCGATCTACATCCCCGAAGTCTTCACACTACTGTACTTATGACTCAACAACTTCTACTATGGAAACTATCATTCCAGTATGTAGGGCAAATATATAACCTATACAGTGACATCACAAGCAAATAATCTCGTGTCATCACAGGACGACTGCTATTGACCAAGTCCCTTCAACCTACTCTGTAGCTGACATCACACTTCGTATGTGTAGCAATATTTGCACTGTGGATAGACACAACCCCCCCACATCCCCCCTCGGGTCAGTTACGACAGTCAAACCACCATTTTCTAAGGCAATCACGGCACTACTTAATTTGTACATCAAAGATTCCACGCGCGTATCATTGTCAAATCGACATCCACTGTATTTACTGATGATATCACATTCATCAGGTCTATCTATCTATGAGATCTCATCCGCTATATATGATGACATCCTATCCATTGTATAACAAATATATTCACTAGTTTTGTTACCCTCACATCAACCACTGTTTCTGTGTCTCTCACACCCACTCTTTCCATCTTATCACACCCTCTTATGTTTGTATGACATCACACCCCCTGTTTGCGTACTGTTTTATCATATAAACACTATTGTAAGGCATCACTCTCTCCACAATTTTATGATATGACACACCACATTATTTATGACATCGCATGCGCACTGTATCTATTGTGACATCACTCCAAATAAGATCTGACATTGCATCCACTGTATCTGTGTTCATCACAGCCACTCTAATGATGACCTCAAGGAACAACTCTTACGTAGACCCATATCAACACCCATTTTATGATATGACAATCTTAGGCACTCTTACAAAAACGTCGCATCCACTCTTTTGACTTCCAAACCATGCAGTCATCGCATTACCTCCATTGCATTCGTGCGCATCACACTCAACTGTACTACTAGATGAGATCACACACATGACAACACAAATTTTATATCTGCCATCTCACCCATTGTATCCCCTGAGACTACATTCTCTGTTTTAGCTCTTGTCCTGAAACCCAAGTGTGCATAATGATACACACACCCCATTCTCCTGCAAGATATCACACACACTCGCTATGATTGTCCTGCACTTTCTAGCGGAGTTTGAATGAACATGAAATAAACTCTCTTTTGACCACTCACAGGCCCTTAATATGTACTTTGACATATACACAAATTGTCATATCATTTTGATCGACATCAATATGCCAATATATCATGATAATAAACACATACCTGCTTTAATGAGTCAATAGTATCGTCAACATATGACATACTCAAACACACTACTATTGGACATCACCACAAGATCACGTATATTGCGTGCCAATCACCACAGGAATGCACACACCACACGTGTGGTCATCGATGTTCCCTTCTACTGTCGATTGACATCCGAAACATAGTATGTTAAGTCCTCATACAGGGCACCACAGTGACATCTACACATATCTACATGCCTATCACAATTCACACTTTAAATGATACCATGATCCGTACTTAGGACATCACAAACACTGCATTCATGACATCCAGATCTCGCCTCCATACAGTGAAATGCACATCCACGTTTTTATGACATCTCATCCCCTATATCTGTTGACATCAGTAGCACTCCATTCTGTCCCGTCACATTCCACTGATGTTTCTGAATTTCATATCCACTATATTTGACATGAAACACACCGTGAAACACAAGACTACAACACACTCTATCTGACAGTATAAAACTCCTATAATCCATGCATCAGTGGTGATGCACCCACTCTATTCAACTGATATAACACACACCTGAGTTATGATAGAGACATCTACACATACATATCATGTATCGACCAATATCGGCAGTATTAAAAGAACATCACCACCACTCGCTGAGGTGACTATAAATTTACACTCACTATTCGTGGACATCAAATCTTCCTATTTCTCCACATCGAGTAACCCTTTATATATCTGACAGCAAATCCACTCTACCAGTGGTCAAT
>JAJLRB010000180.1:0-32594 GCA_020976825.1 Odocoileus hemionus
GGTTGATGACGTCATAAGTGCAGTAGGGTAGAAAGTGAGACTTAAGGAGTAGATTGTGATGTTATAGAGTGCATCACTGATGTCACACGTATAGTGGGTGATTGATGTCACACGCTCAATGTGCGTGTGATATCAGTGGAGAGGTTGTGATGGCAAAGATACAGTGGGTGTGCTGTCCCGTATAGTGGGTGAGACGTCATGTCTGACGTGGACTCTATGTGACATCATAAATACTGTGGTTTTTGCTCCGTTATAAAGAGGATGAGATGCCATCTACAGTGCAAATGATATCATACATATGCCAAGTGTGGTGTCAGAAACACAGAGGGACTTGATGTTATACAGAGTGGTTGTGGTGTCATAAATAAAGTGATAGGATGTCACACGTATACTGGATGTGATATCATATATATTTTTTTCTTTGTGATATCGTTGATAGACTGGGTCTGATGACACAGATCCAGTTGATGTGAGGTCAGATATAGTGGACGTGATGTCATAAATAAAGTGGTGTGAAGTCGTAAAGAGTGGATTTGATGTCATAGGTGTTACATATGATTTCATACATATAGTGGAGGTGATGTCATACATACACTGGGTTTGATAAAATTGATGCATTTGCAGTGATGATACAGATACATCGGTGTGATATCAGATATGGTGTCTGTGAAGGACACAACGGTTTCTGTTCTCATAACACTGTGTGTGATGCCATATCAAGTAGATAAGTTCATAAACGTAGAGTGTGTGATGTCATAGATAGAGTCATTGTATGATGTCACTTATATAGTGAATGTGATATCATACACAGTAGATGAAATGTCATATCGTACACAATGCGTGTGATGTCATGAATACACTGCATGTGATGTCATAAATACTGAGGATTGTTGTCAGAGAGTGTGGATATAATGTCATGTGTAGTGGATCTGATGGCATATATATGCCACCTGTGATCTCCTACATAGTTGTGTGTGATGGCATCAACAAATGGGTGTGATGACATATACAGTGGTATTGATGGCATTAGAACGGGTTTTCTAGACAGACATAGAGCTTGTGTAGTCATGCACACAGTGTGGGTGAGAACGTATATAGTGGTTATGATGTCCTAAACGTAGTATGTGCCATGACATGGGATACAGTGGTATTGTACCCACTCATATACCAAGTGAGATGTTATTTTTACTGAATATGGTGTCTAAAGCATAGTAGGTGTGTCTTGTCATAATTACAGTGGCTGTGATTCACCAGTACAGTGTATGTGATGTCTTATAGAGCGGGTGTGGTGTCATGAATCGAGTGGTGTATTGCCATGAATACAGTCCTTTGATGTCAGAAAGAGTGGGTGTTATGTCACAAATTAATCATAGCATGTCATACGTATAGTGGGTTTGATATCACACATAATGCTGGTGTGGTATAATCAATATACTTAGTAATGACCCAGGTACAGTGGATGCGATGTCAGATATATGGGTTGATGACATGACAACAGTGTGTGTGATGTCATACAGTGGTGTGATATCATACAGAGTGGATGTGATGTCCTATGTAGTTCACAGCCATAGATATTGTGGCTGTGATATTACATATACAGTGGGTGTTATATGATCGATAATCTGTGTGTGATGACACAGGAAGAGTGGATGTGCTCTCAGATATAAAGGGTGTGATGTGAGATAAAGAAAATTTGATGTCATGAATAGAGTCACTTGATGTCACCCAGCGTGGGTGTGATGTCGTATATACTGCATAGTGTTCTATACATATAGTATGTGTGGTGACCTGCATACAGTGTTGTGGTATATCATTGATAGAATGGGAGTTATCACACTGAGGGGGGGGGGGGGGGGGGGGGGGGGGGGGGGGGGGGGGGGGGGGGGGGGGGGGGGGGGGGGGGGGGGGGGGGGGGGGGGGGGGGGGGGGGGGGGGGGGGGGGGGGGGGGGGGGGGGGGGGGGGGGGGGGGGGGGGGGGGGGGGGGGGGGGGGGGGGGGGGGGGGGGGGGGGGGGGGGGGGGGGGGGGGGGGGGGGGGGGGGGGGGGGGGGGGGGGGGGGGGGGGGGGGGGGGGGGGGGGGGGGGGGGGGGGGGGGGGGGGGGGGGGGGGGGGGGGGGGGGGGGGGGGGGGGGGGGGGGGGGGGGGGGGGGGGGGGGGGGGGGGGGGGGGGGGGGGGGGGGGGGGGGGGGGGGGGGGGGGGGGGGGGGGGGGGGGGGGGGGGGGGGGGGGGGGGGGGGGGGGGGGGGGGGGGGGGGGGGGGGGGGGGGGGGGGGGGGGGGGGGGGGGGGGGGGGGGGGGGGGGGGGGGGGGGGGGGGGGGGGGGGGGGGGGGGGGGGGGGGGGGGGGGGGGGGGGGGGGGGGAAAAAAAAAAAAAAAAAAAAAAAAAAAAAAAAAAAAAAAAAAAAAAAAAAAAAAAAAAAAAAAAAAAAAAAAAAAAAAAAAAAAAAAAAAAAAAAAAAAAAAAAAAAAAAAAAAAAAAAAAAAAAAAAAAAAAAAAAAAAAAAAAAAAAAAAAAAAAAAAAAAAAAAAAAAAAAAAAAAAAAAAAAAAAAAAAAAAAAAAAAAAAAAAAAAAAAAAAAAAAAAAAAAAAAAAAAAAAAAAAAAAAAAAAAAAAAAAAAAAAAAAAAAAAAAAAAAAAAAAAAAAAAAAAAAAAAAAAAAAAAAAAAAAAAAAAAAAAAAAAAAAAAAAAAAAAAAAAAAAAAAAAAAAAAAAAAAAAAAAAAAAAAAAAAAAAAAAAAAAAAAAAAAAAAAAAAAAAAAAAAAAAAAAAAAAAAAAAAAAAAAAAAAAAAAAAAAAAAAAAAAAAAAAAAAAAAAAAAAAAAAAAAAAAAAAAAAAAAAAAAAAAAAAAAAAAAAAAAAAAAAAAAAAAAAAAAAAAAAAAAAAAAAAAAAAAAAAAAAAAAAAAAAAAAAAAAAAAAAAAAAAAAAAAAAAAAAAAAAAAAAAAAATTTTAAAGGGGGGATTTATAAAAGTTTTTGAGTGGAAACGGGATTTATGTTTACATATTGGGGTTTATGGGATAAAAATGGGTGTTCTAAAAATGGTTGTGATGGCATTAAAGGGTTTTAGCAAAAGGTTGTGTTGCATAAAGGGGGGGGGGAAAGATAAGGTTTATGGGTTTTAAAAGTATAGTTTATGCTATACTGGATTGCCATTTAAAGGAGTGGTTTTTTTTACAATTGGTGTTAAAAAATAGTTTTTCTAAAATGGTGTTGTCAAAAGGTTTGAATTTTAAAGGGGGGGGGTGTCCCCAACGAGGGGGTGTTTCATGTAAAATTTTGGGGCAGAAAAGTTTTTTTAAAAAATTAATGTCAAATATGGGTTTTAAAAAAAATGGGTTTATAAACAAATATTGTTGACCCTAATGAGGGGCAGTAATGGGGATAATAAACGGGTGGAGCATACAGTGTTTGGTATCAAATCAGAGGATGTTTTCCTATGTTTCACAAACCCTAGATATTGGCTGTGATATTAAAAGGGGGGTTTTTTTTTTAAATTTTTGTGGAACAGGAAAGTGGGTGGCCCAATATAAAGGTGTGATGTGAGATAAAAAAAATTTGATGTTGAATAGGGCCTTGATGTCCCCCCCGGGGGGGTTGTGTTTTCCCAAGTTTTAAATAATTTGGGGGGTTTCCTATACATGTGTGGTTATCATTGATAAATGGGGGGGGTTTAAAATTCAGATTATGGGGTTTTTGTCAAAAGGGGTTTTTTTTGTCAAAAAGGGGGTTTTATTTAAAAAGGGGTAGAAAGAAAAAAATGGATTGATTAAGATGGGTGGTGGATTAAATTTAAAAAAGTAAAAAGGGGATTGATGTCAAATGAGGGATTTATGTCATAATGAAATGTTGTGGTTAAAATGACATTGATGTCATAAAATTGGTTTTTTCATTTGTTTATAATTTAATGTCCCCAAGTTACATACTTTTATTCACGGACAAAGTTATGAAAAAATGTTTCAGTGTCAATTAGTGGTGGAAAATACAGTGGAGTGAAAAACAAAATATTTGGGGGAGATACATATTTGGGGTATTTTCTTAAACAAATTGTGATATATAAATTTTTAAGATTTTAAAAACATCTATTGTTCATAAAAAGGGTGTGATTTTAAAAAGAGTTTTTTTGATATTTTATACACTTTTTTAAAAACCCCGAGAGTGGGGGTATTTAAATTTTTTTTGGGGGCAAATACTGGTGTAGGGTTTTAATTTAAATTGGGGGGGATGGCAATATAAGTTTGGTTTTTCAAATTGTGGATTAAAGGTTGAAGCCCCCCGTTAAAAGGAGGTAAGGTTTTCTAAAATGGTGTGAGGGGCAAAAAGTGGTTTGGGCTTATGTAAGTGGTTTGATTTCAAATAAAATGGGGTTTTTATGGAAAGTTTTGTGCATATTAAAATGGGTTTTATGCAAAAATTTGGTGGAAAGTAAATTTTTTTGGAGTTTATTACATGTGGATGTCATATAAATTGGTGTAATAAAAAGTGTTGGCCAAAAAAGGGTTTGAGGGGGGCAAATTGGTTGATGAACATTAAAAAGGGGGGCAAAAAAAAGGGGGGGCAAAGTTGGGTTTTGATTTCAAACATTGAAATTTTTTTTTACAATGGGGTTTATGTCCAATATGGGTTGATCCATGGGGGGGGAAAATTTTTAAACCCAAAAAAAAAATGCAAGGTAAAAAAAAATTTTTTTTTAAAAATTTTTTTTTTTGGGGGGTTAAAAATGGGGAGGGGTTTTTTCAATTTTTCCCAAAAACCCTTTTCCAAAAATGTGATGTAAACAAAAAAGGGGGGAAGTGTAAAAAAATGGGTGATCAAAGAGGGTTTTTTCCCGGGGGTTTTTCCCCTTTTGGGGAATATCTGCGGGGGTTCATAAATTTGGGGGTTTTGGGAAAAATAATGGGGTTTGGAAAAAACCAAAAAAGGTTTTTGGGGAAAGGGATTTAAAAACGTTGGGGGGGGTTTAAATAAGGGGGGTGAAAAGGGAATGGGTGAAATTTTTTGGGGGAAATTTTGTGGCTTTTCCCTAAATTTGGGGGAGTCAAAAAGTTGCAAAAATTTTATTAAAAAGGGGTTTGGGTTTTTTGGTTTATTTAAAAATAGTTTCAAATTTTTTAAGTGCAAAAAAAATTTTTATAAAAACCTAGCCCAAATTTGGTTTCAAAAAACGGGGACTTATTTTTCAAAATGGGGGTGGTGTCATAAATAAAGGGATGGATGCAATATATGATGGATATCAAAATTTTTTTTTTTGTAATTAACGGGGGTTTATGCAAATCCATTGAAGGGGCAATAAAAACGGGGGTTTTTAAAAAAAAAAAAAGTGGGGTGAATCGTAAAAATGGAATTGATTCATTGGGGGTTTTTACATACAATTGGGGTGATGCATAACATGGGTTGATAAAAGGGGTTTCTGAAACAGATAAGCGGGGTTTTATCAAATGGTTTTAAGGAAAAGGTTTGTTCCAAAAAACCCCCCCAAAAAAAATTTTTAAACAAGTGGGATGTATTAAATTTTAGGAAATTTTTAATTAAAATTTTAAAGATAAATGTATTCTAAAAGGTGTGTGTCGAATCATGTGTATGCATAAAAAAGGGTTTTGTAAAGGGGGTTGGGTTTTATGTCCCTTTATATCTGTGCATTATTGTTTTTTCCACTAGTTTGGGGTGGTAAAAAAAAATTTAAAAATTCGGGGGGTGATGCAGTAAAAAGGGGTTTTGACAGACAAAGTGTGTTAGTCAAACAGTGGGGTGAAACAAAAGGGTTTTTTTAAAACGAAATTTTGCTTATTATTTCATGGTTTTTACCCAAACTTTAAAGAAAGAAATTTTTCTAAAATTGGGGTTAAAAAAAAGAAAGGTTTTCAAATTTAGTTTTTATGTCACCCGGGTGGATGTCTTTAAGGGGGGGGTTCATAATATGGGGTTTCATGAAAACCCTTTTTTTTCAGAAAGAGGGGGGTTATTACAAAAAACATAGAGTATGTAAAAGGGGTTTTTATTCCCCCAACGGGTGGATAAACAAATATTAAATGACCCCGGGAATGGTGGAGTCAGAAGTGGGTTGATACAGAAACAGGGTTTTGGGTGAACCTGGGGTGATTCATAGAGGGATTGATGTCCTAAGAGTTCAAACCCTAAATTTTGTATTTCATAAAGGGGGGTTTTTTTTGTGTTCTGTGTGTAAGAACCCAAAAAGGGGGGGTGTCCAGTTAAAATGTGATGTAATAAAAAAATTTTTGTATGTAAGTCCCTTTTTTTCCCCAAAATGGGGTGAGTCTATAAAGTAGGTTTTACATATTAGGTGGTGATCATAATGTGTTGGGTTTAACATTAAGGGGGTTTTAACCCATAAGTTATGGAATTAGGGGTTAGAAATTTTTATTCTTAACACGGGGGTTTTTTAAAAAAGGGGGAAAGGAAAAATTTTTTGAACAGATAGGGTTTTTTCAAATGGGGGGGAAAATGGTATAAAGTTGTGTGTCATTTGGGGTTTTTGTTTAAAGGCAAGTAAAACTAAATTTTTAGTCATAAAAGGGGTGGGGGTTTTTATGTGAAGTGTAATTCAAATGTGGTGTCTGTTTCTTTGTATCAGAATATTAACGAACAATGTTTTGGGAATTTTTGATGGGACAAATACGTGGGATGGGGAAATTTTTGGTTTTCAAGTGATTTTTTAAACAGGTTAATTAAAATTTTTTGATTCAAAACATAAGTGTGACAAATAAGGGGTGGCAAAAGGGTTTGGGCTACATCTTGAATATTTTTAACAATGGGTTTTGAATTATCCAAAGGGGTGGATAATTTCCTGTTTTGACACAAAAAAATTTTTTTCAGAACAATGGGTAGATGGCAATATAATTTTTTGTGTCTTGGGGATTTTTAATGTTTAAAGAAAGTGAAAGGGGTAATGCATGTAAAAAAGGTTTAAAGAGGGGGGACTTTTAAATTTTTGGGGAACCCAAAAAAAGGGGGATGTCGCGTAAGGGTTAATCTCTTGGTGTGTAAAAAAAAGGGGGAATTTAATTAATTTTTTGGGGGAGTTAGATTAATTGGGTTTAAAAAAATTTTTTAAAATCAAAAATGTGGTTTATTAAAAATTTTTGTGGGATCAAAGGGTGATTCAAATACAAAGGGGGTGCAAGTGAAAGAGTGGGGGGCCCAAAAAGTGGTTTGAGTTTAAAAAATTTAAATGTTTTTACAATAAATTATTATCAATACCCATGGTTTAAAACACGTGGATTATAAACAGTGGTGTGTTCAAAAAGGGATAGATGTCAAATATACTGTGTTATCCTTAAATTTTTGGGGGTTTTTGATGTTGTAGGGGATTTTTAAATCAAATTTAAAAGAAATGGATTTAAAAAAGGGGGGTTGGGGTTGCAAAAGTGGGGGTGTGAAAAAAGATTCTTTATGTGGGATGTATTGGGGATAATACCCAATTTTTTGGGGGGGTTATAAAATAGGGTTTAAAAAATGGTGGGGGAAGAAAGGGTTTGTTTTTAAAAGTGTAACCTATAGTGGGTTATTTTCCCTAAGTGGGTTATCAGTGGGGGTTTTGGGGGCAAAAAAGGGGGGGTGTGTTCCCAAGTGGGTTTTAATCATTCTACTGGAGTGAAACCCAAAAAAGGGTTTTTTTAAAAAAAAAAAAAAAAAAAAAAAAAAAAAAAAAAAAAAAAAAAAAAAAAAAAAAAAAAAAAAAAAAAAAAAAAAAAAAAAAAAAAAAAAAAAAAAAAAAAAAAAAAAAAAAAAAAAAAAAAAAAAAAAAAAAAAAAATAAACTGAGATTGTTGTCAGAGTGTGTGGATATGATGGTCATGTGTAGTCATCTGATGGCATACATATGCCACCTGTGATCTCCTACATATTTGTGTGATGGCGTCGAGACAAATGTGGGTGTGATGACTATAGCAGTGGATTGATGGGCAGTTAGAACGGGTTTCAAGACAGACATAGAGCTTTGTGTAGTCATAACACACAGTAGGTGAGAACCTTATATAGTGAGATATGATGTCCTAAACGAGTATGTGCCATGACATGGGATACAGTGGTAGTTGTACCCACTCATATACCAAGTGAGAGTGTTATTTTACTGAATATGGTGTCTAAAGCATAGTAGGTGTCTTGTCATAATTACAGTGGCTGTGATGTCATCCAGTACAGCGGTTTGTGATGCTTCCTATAGAGCGGGTTGTGGTGTCATGAATCGAGTGGGTGTATTGCCATGAATACACGTCCTTTGATGGCAGAAAGAGTGGTGTGTTATGTCATCAAATTAATCCATAGCATGTCATACGTATAGTGGGTTTGATATTCACACATAATGCTGGTGTGGTATAATCAATATACTTAGTAATGACCCAGGTACTTAGTGGATGCGTGTCAGAGATATACTGTTTGATGACTCAGAAAACAATGTGTATGATCATAGATGTTAGGAGATCAGACAGAGTGGATGTGATGTCTCTATGCCCCTGTTCATAAGATGTCATAGATATTGTGGCTGTGAGTATCATAGATACAGTGGTGTTATTGATACGATAATCGTGTGTGATGACACAGGAATATGATGTGGCTTCTGATATAAGGTGTGATTAATAAGAAAATATTTGTATGTCAAATGATATCACTTGATTCACCCTAGCGTGGGTGTGATGTTCTATATACTCAATAGGGTTCTATACTATAGTATATGTTGACCGCATACAGTGATGGGTATTTCATTGATAGAAATGGGAGTTATCACACTGCATACAGATAGTAGATAGTTATGCTGTCAATAGAGGGGTGTATTGTCTTAACACGGTTGGTTGTCTCTGTCAAATATAGTGATAGAATTCATAACCAGAGTGGATGTGATGGAGCAGAGGGAGTGGCTGTAATGTCACAGGTTATAAGGGATGAAATGGTATAAACCTGGATGTGATGGCATATAGAGAGGGGATCTGATTCCCATGAATGCATATCTTGATGTCATAATACTGATCATTGATGTCCATAAAGTGTGAACGTGTGTCCAGGTAGAAGTGTATGATGGCATAAGTGTCCTGTGCATAGCTTTACATACTTGTATGTCATACGACACAGTTAGCACATCGATACACATTTTTACACGTGTAACAACAGTTGAGTTGATGGCACAAAGCCCATGAGGCATGAGAAGTCAAATAATTAGTGGTAATATCAGTTATAGACGATCATTTTCGTGAAAGCATAATTGTTATACTCAATAAATAATTGATATGATGTCATAAATATACAGTACTGTATGTCATATCATATAGGCACATGTAGATTCTCATAAAGAGTAATGTCATACTCATTCACTGAATATGCTGTCAACACAGAGTGTTGTGAAGATCGTCATAGAGTGGGTGTGTATAATTAGAATACACTGGGTTTGAAAACACAATACAGTTGGGATTTAGTCTCAGAATACCATGGATGAGGATGGCAGATATAACGTTTTGTTTTGTCATTGTGTGTGACCTCATCTATAGTTCTGTGATGCCACGAATGCAATGGTAGGTAAAGAGCGATGACTACAATGGTGTGAGTCATAAAGAGTGGATGCGACGTTATGTATAGTGCATAAATATCATACATAAAATGAGGTGTGAGAGTCACGCGTACAGTTGGTCTGAGATCATCATTAGAGTGGTTGTGATGACACAGATACAGTGATGCAATTCAGATATATTGGGAGATGATGTCATGAGTATAGACAGTGCATGCGATGTCATAAATAATGTAGTGAGTCATGTCATAAAATGTGGATGTGATGCCTTAAACAGTGTATTTTATGATGTACGCAAACATGGTGTGATGTCATACATACAAAGGTGTGATAAGATGAAAGAAGTGGTGTGAGACACAGATATCAGTGTTGTGACGTAACAAATCATATTGAATATTGTATTGTATACAATGGATATGATGTCATCATATATAGCGCATGAGATCTCATAGATAACACTTTTTGTGATATCATCAAAAAACTGGATGTGATGACACTCAGATACGTGTGGATATGATGTCAAATATACTGTTGTGATGCCTTAGAAATGGTGGTTTATGTCATAGAAAATGTTGAGGATGTGATTTCTTCATACATGCAAAATGCTGCAACAACCAATTGTGAGTCATACTAAAGATAGTGATTACGTTGTCAATACAGTCGGTGTCGATGACACAGGATTAATTGCAACTGTCGATGTCCATGTATAGGGTATATTTTCCCTATCAGTACTGATGTTTTCAGACATAGATGTTTTAGGACGTCAGATACAGTGGGTGTCCTGTCCCGTATAAGTGGGTGAGACGTTATGTCTGAAGTGGATGTGACATCATAAATACTGTGGTTTGCTGTTATAAAGAGGATGAGTAGATGCCATCTAAAGTGCAAATGATATCATACAACATATGCCAAGTGTGGTGTCAGAAACACAGAGGATTTTGATGTTATACAGAGTGATTGTGGTGTCATAAATATAGTGCATAGGATGTCACACGTATACTGGATGTGATATCATATATATATTGTTTGTGATATCATTGATAGACTGGGTCTGATGACACAGATCCAGTTGATGTGAGGTCAGATATAGTGGACGTGATGTCATAAATAAAGTGGTGTGATGTCGTAAAGAGTGGATTTGATGTCATAGGTGTTACATATGATTTCATACATATAGTGGAGGTGATGTCATACATACACTGGGTTTGATAAAATTGATGCATTTGCAGTGATGATACAGATACAGTCGGTGTGATATCAGATATGGTGTCTGTGAAGGACACAACGGTTCTGTTCTCATAACACTGTGTGTGATGCCATATCAAGTAGATAAGTTCATAAAGGTAGAGTTTGTGATGTCATAGATAGAGTCATTGTATGATGTCACTTATATAGTGAATGTGATATCATACACAGTAGATGAAATGTCATATCGTACACAATGCGTGTGATGTCATGAATACACTGCATGTGATGTCATAAATACTGAGGATTGTTGTCATAGAGTGTGGATATGATGTCATGTGTAGTGCATCTGATGGCATACATATGCCACCTGTGATCTCAACATAGTTGGTGTGATGTCGAGACAAAGTGGGTGTGATGACATATATAGTGGATGTGATGGCAGTTAGAACGGGTTTCAAGACAGACATAGAGCTTGTGTAGTCATACACACAGTGTGGTGTGAGAACGTATATAGTGGATATGAGTCCTAAACGTAGTATGTGCCATGACATGGGATACAGTGGTAGAGTTCCCACTCACATACCAAGTGAGATGTTATTTACTGAGTATGGTGCTAAAACATAGACGGTGTCTTGTCATATTTACGTTTGCTGGTGATGTCACACATTAGCAGCAGGATATGTGATTCCAATATTGAGGTGTGGTATCATAATCCGACTGGGTGTGTTGCCATGAATGACAGTCCTTTGATGTCAAAAGAGTGGGTGTTATGTCACAAATAACCATATGATTCATACGTATAGTGTTTGATATCACACATAATATGCTGTGTGGTATAATCAATATACTTAGTAATGACCCAGGTACAGTGGATGTGCGATGTCAGATATACTAGTGTTGATGACATGACAACAGTGTGTGTGATGTCATTACAGTGCAGTGATATCATGCAGAGTGGGATGTGATGTCCTATGTAGTTCATAAGAATCGTCATAGATATTGTGGTCTGTGATATTACATATACAGTGGGTGTTATATGATCGATAATCTGTGTGTGATGACACAGGAAAGTAGGATGTGCCTCATCAAGATAAAAAGGGTGGTGATGAAGGTGAGAAATGGAAAATTTGTCACTTGATGTCATAGAATAGAGTCAGGACTTGATGTCACCCACGTGGGTGTGATGAGTCGTATATACTGCAAAGTGTACTATACATAAGTATGTGTGGTGACCTGCATACAGTGTGTGGTATATCATTGATAGAATGGGAAGTTATCACACTGATACAGATTATGGAAGTTATGCTGTCAGATAGAGTGTTGTAATTGTCTTAACACGTGGGACGACGGTTTCATTCAGTGGTCAAATATAGTGGTAAATATGAATTCAGGAACCATATGTGGGATGTGATAGGACAGATGGAGTGGCTGTGATGTCACAGTATATAGGGATGAGACGATGGGTATAATAAACCGTAGATGTGATGGTCATATAAGAGGGGATCTGGATGTCCCCGATAGAATGAATGCATGTCTGTGATGGTCATAAATATCTGATCATTGGAATGTCATAAAGTGTGAACTGTAGGTGTCATGTAGAATGTGTATGATGTCATAAGTAAGTGTGCCGTGTCATAGCTTGAACATTACTTTGATGTCATCGACACAGAAGTATATCGATAACACATGTTTACACGTGTACACATTAGTGTGATGCACAAATACAGTGGCAGTGAAGGTCAAATATAGTGGGTGAGATAATCAGGTATAGAACGAATGCATTTTCTTGAAAGCAGTAAGTGTGATATTCATAAATATTTGATATGATGTCATAAACATACTAGCTGTGATGTCATACATATTAAGGGCGTGAAGGGCTGTGATGTCATAAAGAGTTTATACGTCATATCATTCATCCTGAATATGTCTGTCATACACAGAGTGGTGTTGATATCGTCCCAGAGAGAGTGGGTGGTATAATTGATACACTGGTGTTTAAACACTAGATACATGGATGTAGGTCTCAGATACGCATGGGAGAGAAGGCAGATATAACGTTTTGGTTGTCATGATGTGTGATCTCACATCTAATATTGTCTGTGATGCCACAATGCAATGAGGTAATGCATGACTACAATGTGTTGAGGTCATAAAAGATGGATGCGACTTAAGTCGTATGTGCTATATAACATACATAAAATGGGAGTATGTCCACGCCGTACAGGTGTCTAGATCATCATAAGATGGCGGTTGTGAGATAGACACAGAACACTGAGGCAAAGTCAGTATATTTGGAGTGATGTCATGAGACAGACCTGCCATGTCAGTATTATCATGTGTATCAGGCAGATAAATGTGGATTTGATGCCTTAAACATGTTATGATGATCAATCTTGTGTATGTCTACATACAAAGTTGATACGATGAAATATGTGTGTGAGACACAGATAGAGTGTTTACGTAACAAATCTATTGGAAATATGTATGTATACAAGTTTGATGTCATCATATATAGCGGATGAATTCATAGATACACGTTGTGAAAACCAAAACATGGATGTGAACAGAACACGTGGAATATGTCAAAAAACTGTGGGGGGGTGCCTAGTAAGGTGGTTTATGTCATAACGTGAGGATGTTGTCTTCTACAATGCAAAATGCTATACATACGCAGAAGGAGTCATACAAAAGAAAGGGGCGAAGTTGCAATAAGTGGGTGGATGACAAAAATATTTGCTGTGAGTCGCATGTATAGGGTTTTTACTGCCCCGCTACTGGGTTGGTTTCATATATAGAGGTTGTACAAAAAGGCAAGGGTAAGACTTAAAGGATTTAAATTTATGTTTTTAGAGGCAAATGGGTGTCACACGATAAATGGGTGATTCACATCATGTCGTTAATCAGGGAGAGGTTGTATGGCAAAAAAAGTGGGGGGGCTTCCCGTAGGGGTAGAAAGTCATGTCCCGACTGGAGTGACATATAAATACGGGGGTTTTCTGTTTAAAGAGGGGAGAGCCTCTACGTGCAAAATATCATACATATGCCAAGTTGTCAGAAACAAGAGGGGGCTTGAGTTTTACAAGTGGTTTGGTGTCATAAATAAAGGGTAGGATTCACACTAACTGGTGTAAACATAAATTTTTTTGTGATTCGTTGATAAATGGGTCATGACACAGACCAGTTGATGTAGGGCAGAAAGTGACGGGTGCTAAATAAAGTGGGGTGAAGCGTAAAAAATGGATTTTATCATAGGTGTTCAAGATTTCATACATAATGGAGGTGAAGTCATACATACATGGGTTTTGATAAAAAAGATGCTTTGCAGTGATGAAAAAGAAAATCGGTTTATATCAGATATGGTGTCGTGAAGGGCACAACTTCTGTTTTCCCTAACACTGTTGTACCATTCAAAAAGGGTAAGTTCAAAACAAGTGTGGTGCATAGATAGGGTCATTGTAGATGTCCTTTATATATGAAGTTAATCAACACGTAGATAAAAATGTCATATCTACACAATGCGTGTGAAGTCATATACCCTGCATGTGATTCATAAAGACTGAGATGTTGTCAAGAGTTGATATGATGCATGTGTATGCATTGATGCATACATATGCCTCCCTTGGAGCTCTACATTAGTTAGTATTCTCGACAATGTGGTGTGATTACATATACAGTGATGTGATGGCATTAAAACGGTTTCAAGACAGACATATGAGCTTGTTATCGATACCCACAGAGGGTGAGAACATTATATAGAAAGATGATGCCATAAACGTATTGATTGCCATACATGATACAGTGGTAGGATGCCCACTCATTACCAATGAATGTTAGTTTTACAGAGAGGTTCAAAGCATAGTATCTTTTCCATAATTACAGTTGCTGTGATGGTCACCAATACAAGTGTGTGATGTGATAGTCTTATAGCAGCGTGTGCTGGTGTCATGTAAATCGATGTGGGTGTATGTCCGCATGAAATACAAGTGCCTTTTGCGTGCGCAGAAGAGTGAGGTGTTATGTCACAGAGATCTAAATCATTGTCAGCAATGTCATCATCACGTTTATAGATGTGGTTTGATATCAACACATAATGCTCTGTGTGGCTATAATCAGACCATATACTGCAAAGTACTAAAAAAAAAAAAAAAATCTGAACCCAGGTACAGATGATGTCGATGGTCAGATATAGCTGGTGATTGACATGACCAACAGGAGTGTGGTGCAGGAGTCGATCAATACATTGTCGTGTATGTGCATATCATACATAGTGTGGATTTATTGTCCATTGTTAGTCTTCACAAGCCATAGACATTGTGGCTGCGTGATATATACATATACAGTGGGGGTGTAATATGATCGATTAATCCTTGTTTGGAGTGATGACACGGAACGAAGAGTGATTGATTGTGCTCTCAGATATAAAATGGTGTGATGTGAGATAAAGCAAAATTTTGATGTCATGAATAGAGTGCACTTACTTGATGTGTCACACCCCAGCGTGTGGGGTTTGTTATTGTTCTTTTTTTTGTCGAAGTTATGTGTCAGATAGAGTGGTTTTTTATTGTCTTAACACGGTGTGTGTGTTTCATGTCAAATATAGTGGATATGAATTCAGAACCATAGTGGATGTGATGGTACAGATGGAGTGGCTGTGATGTCACAGGTATAGGGCATGAGATGGTATATTAAAACCGTGGATGTGATGTCATATAGAGGGGATTCTGATGTCATGAATGCAGTGTCTGTGATGTCATAAAATACTGATCATTGATGTCATAAAGTGTGAATGTGTGGTGTCATGTAGAATGTGTATGATGTCATAAGTGTGCCGTGTCATAGCTTACATACTTGTGATGTCATCGACACAGAAGTACATCGATACATACACATGTTTACACGTGTACACATTAGTGTGATGGCACAAATACAGTGGCAGTGAAGTCAAATATATAGTGGGTGAGATATCAGGTATAGACGACGATGCATTTTTCTTTGAAAGCAGTATGTGTGATATCATAATATTTGATTGATATGATGTCATAAATATACTAGCTGTGATGTCATACATATAGGGCTGTGATGTCATAAAGAGTTTATGTCATATCATTCATCCTGAATATGCTGTCATACACAGAGTGTGTGTGATATCGTCCAGAGAGTGGGTGTGGTATAATTGATACACTGTGTTTGAGAACACAGATACAGTGGATGTAGTAGTTTCAGATACAATGGGGGTGAGATGGCAGATATAATGTTTGTGTTGTCATGTGTGTGATCTCATCTATAGTGTCTGTAATGCCACAAGTGCAATGGAGGTAATGCGATGACTACAATGGTGTGAGGTCATAAAGAGTGGAGTGGGTGCGTTAGTTATGTAGAGTGCGTAAGATATCATACATATAAAATGGGTGTGATGTCATGCGTACAGTTGGTGTGTGAGATCATCATTAGAGTGGTTGTGATGACACAGATACAGTGGATGCAATGTCAGATATATTTGGAGTGATGTCATGAGTACAGTGCATGCGATGTCATATATAATGTGGTGTCATGTCATAAAATGTGGATGTGATGCCTTAAACAGTGTTTATGATGGTATGCAAACATTGGTGTGATGTCATACATACAAAGGGTGTGACAAGATGAAAGAGTGTGGGTGTGAGACACAGATAGAGTGGTTGTGACGTAACAAATCTATTGAATATGTATTGTATACAATGGATGTGATGTCATCATATACAGCGGGATGAGATCTCATAGATACACTGGTTGTGATATCATCAAAACAGTGGATGTGATGACAGAGACACTGTGGATATGATGTCAAATATACTGTGTGTGATGCCTTAGTCATGGTGGTTTGATGTCATAACGTGAGGATGTGATGTCTTCTACAATGCAAAATGCTATACATACGCAGAATGTGATGTCATACAAAGAGTAGGTGCGAAGTTGTCAATACAGTGGGTGTGATGACAAAGAGTATTTGCTGTGATGTCGCATGTATAGGGTATATACTGCCCTGCGTACTGGATGTGGTTTTCATATATAGAGGTTGTGACATCATAAGTGCAGTAGGGTGAAGACTTAAGGAGTAGATGTGATGTTATAGAGTGCAACTGATGTCACACGTATAGTGGGTGTGATGTCACATCAATGTGCGTGTGATATCAGTGGAGAGGTTGTGATGGCAAAGATACAGTGGGTGTGCTGTCCCGTATAGTGGGTGTGAGACGTCATGTCTGACGTGGATGTGACATCATAAATACTGTGGGTTTGCTGTTATAAAGAGGATGAGATGCCATCTACAGTGCAAATGATATCATACATATGCCAAGTGTGGTGTCAGAAACACAGAGGGACTTGATGTTATACAGAGTGGTTTGTGGTGTCATAAATAAAGTGGATAGGATGTCACACGTATACTGGATGTGATATCATATATATTTTTTTTTGTGATATTTGATAGACTGGGTCTGATGACACAGATCCAGTTGATGTGAGGTCAGATATAGTGGACGTGATGTCATAAATAAAGTGGTGTGAAGTCGTAAAGAGTGGATTTGATGTCATAGGTGTTACATATGATTTCATACATATAGTGGAGGTGATGTCATACATACACTGGGTTTGATAAAATTGATGCATTTGCAGTGATGATACAGATACAGTCGGTGTGATATCAGATATGGTGTCTGTGAAGGACACAACGGTTCTGTTCTCATAACACTGTGTGTGATGCCATATCAAGTAGATAAGTTCATAAACGTAGAGTGTGTGATGTCATAGATAGAGTCATTGTATGATGTCACTTATATAGTGAATGTGATATCATACACAGTAGATGAAATGTCATATCGTACACAATGCGTGTGATGTCATGAATACACTGCATGTGATGTCATAAATACTGAGGATTGTTGTCAGAGAGTGTGGATATGATGTCATGTGTAGTGGATCTGATGGCATACATATGCCACCTGTGATCTCCTACATAGTTGGTGTGATGGCATCGACAAAAGTGGGTGTGATGACATATACAGTGGTATGTGATGGCAGTTTAGAACGGGTTTCTAGACAGACATAGAGCTTGTGTAGTCATGCACACAGTGTGGGTGAGAACGTATATAGTGGATATGATGTCCCTAAACGTAGTATGTGCCATGACATGGGATACAGTGGTAGTTGTACCCACTCATATACCAAGTGAGATGTTATTTTTACTGAATATGGTGTCTAAAGCATAGTAGGTGTCTTGTCATAATTACAGTGGCTGTGATGTCACCAGTACAGTGTATGTGATGTCCTATAGAGCGGGTGTGGTGTCATGAATCGAGTGGGTGTGTTGCCATGAATACAGTCCTTTGATGTCAGAAAGAGTGGGTGTTATGTCACAAATTAATCATAGGATGTCATACGTATAGTGGGTTTGATATCACACATAATGCTGGTGTGGTATAATCAATATACTCAGTAATGACCCAGGTACAGTGGATGCGATGTCAGATATACTGGGTTGATGACATGACAACAGTGTGTGTGATGTCATAGAGTGGTGTGATATCATACAGAGTGGATGTGATGTCCTATGTAGTTCATAAGGTGTCATAGATATTGTGGCTGTGATATCATATATACAGTGGGTGTTATATGATCGATAATCTGTGTGTGATGACACAGGAATAGTGGATGTGCTGTCAGATATAAAGGGTGTGATGTGAGATAAAGAAAATTTGATGTCATGAATAGAGTCACTTGATGTCACCCAGCGTGGGTGTGATGTCGTATATACTGCATAGTGTTCTATACATATAGTATGTGTGGTGACCTGCATACAGTGTGTGGTATATCATTGATAGAATGGGAGTTATCACACTGATACAGATTATGGAAGTTATGGCTGTCAGATAGAGTGTTTGTATTGTCTTAACACGGTGTGTTTCATGTCAAATATAGTGGATATGAATTCAGAACCATAGTGGATGTGATGGTACAGATGGAGTGGCTGTGATGTCACAGGTATAGGGCATGAGATGTGGATATAAACCGTGGATGTGATGTCATATAGAGGGATTCTGATGTCATGAATGCAGTGTCTGTGATGTCATAAATACTGATCATTGATGTCATAAAGTGTGAATGTGGTGTCATGTAGAATGTGTATGATGTCATAAGTGTGCCGTGTCATAGCTTACATACTTGTGATGTCATCGACACAGAAGTATATCGATACACATGTTTTACACGTGTACACATTAGTGTGATGGCACAAATACAGTGGCAGTGAAGTCAAATATATGGGTGAGATATCAGGTATAGACGATGCATTTTCTTGAAAGCAGTATGTGTGATATCATAAATATTTGATATGATGTCATAAACATACTAGCTGTGATGTCATACATATAGGGCTGTGATGTCATAAAGAGTTTATGTCATATCATTCATCCTGAATATGCTGTCATACACAGAGTGTGTGTGATATCGTCCAGAGAGTGGGTGTGGTATAATTGATACACTGTGTTTGAGAACACAGATACAGTGGATGTAGTTTCAGATACAATGGGGTGAGATGGCAGATATAATGTTTTTTGTGTTGTCATGTGTGTGATCTCATCTATAGTGTCTGTAATGCCACAAGTGCAATGGAGGTAATGCGATGACTACAATGGTGTGAGGTCATAAAGAGTGGATGCGACGTTATGTATAGTGCGTAAGATATCATACATAAAATGGGTGTGATGTCATGCGTACAGTTGGTGTGAGATCATCATTAGAGTGGTTGTGATGACACAGATACAGTGGATGCAATGTCAGATATATTTGGAGTGATGTCATGAGTACAGTGCATGCGATGTCATATATAATGTGGTGTCATGTCATAAAATGTGGATGTGATGCCTTAAACAGTGTGTTTATGATGGTATGCAAACATTGGTGTGATGTCATACATACAAAGGGTGTGATAAGATGAAAGAGTGGGTGTGAGACACAGATAGAGTGGTTGTGACGTAAACAAATCTATTGAATATGTATTGTATACAATGGATGTGATGTCATCATATATAGCGGATGAGAGATCTCTCATAGATACACTTGTTGTGATATCATCAAAACAGTGGATGTGATGACAGAGACACTGTGGATATGATGTCAAATATACTGTGTGTTGATGCCTTAAGTAATGGGTGTTTGATGTCATAACGTGAGGATGTGATGTCTTCTACAATGCAAAATGCATGCTATACATACGCAGAATGTGATGTCATTACAAAGAGTAGGTGCGACGTTGTCAAATAGTGGTTGTGTAATGACACAGAGTATTTGCTGTGATGTCGCATGTATAGGGTATATATTGCCCTGCATACTGGATTGTGGTTTTCATATATAGAGGTTGTGACGTCATAAGTGCAGTAGTGTGAAGACTCATGGATAGATGTGATGTTATAGAGTGCAACTGATGTCACACGTATATATGGGTGTGATGTCACATCAAAGTGTTGATATCATGAGAGTTTATGCAAAGATACATGGAGGTGCTGCCCCATTTAGTGGTGCACGTCATTCTAATGCTGATGTGACATCATAAATACTGGTGATTGCTGTTATAAAAGGATAAGGCCATTACAACAGTGCAAAGAAGAATACATATCCAAGTGGTAGTCAGAAACACAAGGACTTATTTTATACATGTAAGTTAGTTGGTCATATATGAAGTATAGAATCACACTATACTGAGGATGATATCATATATATATTGTTTTGGGATATCAGTGATAGACGGGAAGTCTTGATGACACAGATCCAGTGATGTGAGGTCAATATAGTGGACGTGATGTCATAAATAAAGGTGTATAATTGTTTTGTAAAGAGTGGATTAGATGTCATAAGGTTTACATATGAATTCATACATATAGTGGTGATGGTCATACATAAACTGGTTTGAATAAAATTGATGCATTTGCAGTGATGATACACAATACATCGATTGATATCAATATGGTTCTGTGAAGACACAACGTTCTGTTCTCATAACACTGTGTGATGCCATATCAATAATAATTCATAAACTTAGATGTGTGATGTCATAGATAGAGTCATTGTATAATGTCACTTATGATATGAATGTGATAGCATACACATAGATAAATGTCATATCTACACAATGCTGTGATGTCATGAATACACTGCATGTATGTCATAAATACTGAGGATTGTTTGTCATAGAGTTGGATATGCATGTCCCGATTGTAGATGCATGATCGATGGCATAGCTAATCCACCTGTGGCTCCTACATAGTTGTGTATGCATCGACTATGTGTTGAGAGGACATACAGTGGTTGATGGCAGTTAAACGGTTTCAAGACAGACATAACTTGTAGTCATCACACATGTTGTGTGAGAACAGATATAGTTTATATGCCTAAACGTATATGTCCATGACATGGATACAGTGTAGTACCCACTCATAACCAAGTGAATGGTTATTTTTTACTGAATATGGTGGCTAAAGCTAGTTGTTCTTTCATAATGACATGCTGTGATTCACCATACAGCGTAGTGATTGTCCGTTATAATCGCGTGGGTTCATGCAATTCGAGTGGGTGGTATTGCCATGAATACAGTCCTTTGATGTCAAACGATGTAAAATATAAGTCTACAAATTAATCATTGATGTCATACGTATAGTGGTTTGATATCACACATAATGCTGTTGTATAATCCATATACGCAGTAATGACCCAGTACAGTGGATGCATGTCAATATACTGGCAGGTTATGACATGACAACATGTGTGTGATGTCATAGAGTGTGTGATATCCTACAAGTTGAAGATGTGATTTCCGATTAGTAGTTCATAGATTCATAATATTGTGGCTGTGATATCCATTACTTATACATGTGGTTTGATATATATCGATAATCTGTGTGTGATGACACAGAAAGTGGATGTGCTGTATCAGATATAAAGGTTGATGTGAATAAAGAACAAAGTTGATGTCATAATAGAGTCACTTGATGTCCCACCCACGCTGTGTGATGTCGTATATACTGCAGAGTGTTCTATACATATAGTATGCGTGTGACCTGCAATACAGTGGTGGTATATCATTGATAAAATGGAGTTATCACACGTGACCAATTTTGAAATAGCTGTCAATAGATGTTGTATTGTCTTAACACGGTGATTTTCGTGTCAAATATAGTGGATATGAATCAGAACCAGGGTGATGTGGATGTAATCAAGATGGTGGCTGTGATGTCACAGGAATAGGATGGAATGTATAAACCGTGATGTTCATAGTAAGGATCTGATGTCATGAAATCAGTGTCTGTGATGTTTCATAAATGACTGAACAGTGATGTCATAAAGTGTGAATGGGTGCATGTAGATGAGTAATGAGGTCATTGTGCCGTGTCATACTTACATACTTGTGATTCATCGACACTAAGAATATATCGATACACATGTTTTACACTGTACACATTAGTGTGATGGCACAAATACAGTGGCATAAGTTCAATATATAGTGGTGAATATCAGATATAGACATGCATTTTCTTGAAAGCATATTTGGTGAAATCATAAATAATTGATATAATGTCATAAACATACAGCTGTGATTCATACATAAGAGTGATTCATGAAAGAGTGCATGTCAATCCATTCACCTAATATGCTTCATACACAGATGTTGTGATATCGTCCAAATTTGTGTATAATTTATACACTGTTTTTGAGAACACTTAAGTACAGTGATGTATTTCAGGATACAATGCGGTGAATGCAATAGTAATGTTGTGTTGTCATGTAGTTGATCTCATCTATAGTGTCTGTGAATGCCACAATGCAATGGAGGTAAATGCATGACTACAAATGGTGTAGGTCCATAAGAGATGGTGCACTTATGTTAAGCGTAAAATCATACATAAAATGGTTGCTTGATTCATGCGTACAGTTGTGAATCATCATTAGAGTGTTGTGATGACACAGATACAGTGATGCAATGTTCAATATATTTGGAGTATGCTCATGAGTACAGTGCATGCGATGTCATGATATAATGGTTGTCATTCATAAAATGTGATGTGATGCCCTTAAACACCGTGTTTAGGATGGATGCAAACATTTGGTTGTATGTCATACATACAAAGGCGTGAAAATGATGAAAGGAGTGGGTGTGAGACACAGATAAGATGGTTGTGACTAACAAATCTATTGCATATATGTATTGTAACAATGATTTATTGATCATCATAATATCAGCATGAATCTCAAATATAACACGTTGTGATATCATCAAACACATGGGATTGATGACAAACACGTGTTGATATGAATTCAAATATACTGTGTGTGATGCCGATAATCATGAGTGTTATGTTGTCATAACATTCAGAATTGATGTCTTCTGAACAATCAAAATCCGATACATACCCAAATGTGAGTAATAACAATAAAGTAGGTGGTACGTTGTCAATACATTGTAAGACTACAAGAATATTTGCTGCTTATGTTCCATGTATAGTTATATACGCCTCCCTGCTACTGATAGGTTCATATATAAGGTTACATCATAATGCATAGGTGTGAAGACTTAAGGAGTAGATGTCAGATTATAGAGTCAACTGATGTTCACACTTTATAGTGGTGTGATGTCACATCAACGTGCGTGTGATATCATGGAGGGTTGTGCATGGGCAAAGAAAACAGTGGTGTCTTCCCATGATATGGTGAGACTCATGCCCTCTACGTGATGTGACATCATAAATACTGTGGTTTCTGTTATAAAGAGATGAGATGCCATCTACAGTGCAAATGATATCATACATATCCAATTGTTGTGTCAGAAACACAGAGGGACTTGATGTTTATACAATGGTTTTTGGTGTCATAAATGAAATGATAGATTCACACGTATACTGATGTGATATCATATAGATATTATTTTGTGATATCATGTAGACTGGTGTCTGATGACACAGATCCATTGATGTGAGGTCAGATATATGGACGTGATTCATAAATAAAGTGGTGTGATTTTCGTAAAGAGTGATTTGAGTCATAGTTTACATATGATTTTCAACATATATGGAGGTGTCATACATACACTTGTTTGATAAAATTGATGCATTTGCAGTGATGATACAGATACAGACCGTGTGATATCAATATGGTGTCTGTGAAGACACAACGGTTCTTTCTCATAACACGGGATGTGTGATCCATATCAATAGATAATTCATAAAGTAGAGTTGTTTGTGATGTCATAATAATCATTGTAATATGTCACTTATATAGTGAATGTGATATCATACACATAATGAAATTCATATCGTACACAATGCGTAGTGATGTCATAATACACTGCATGTGATGTCATAAAATACTGGATTGTTGTCATAGAGTGTGATATGATGTCATGTTAGTGATCATTGATGGCATACATTTATCCACCTGTTGATCTCCTACATAGTAGGTGTGATGGCGCGACAAATGGTGTGATGACATATACATTGGATGTGATGCAGTTTAAAACGGGTTTTTCAAGACAGACATAGTAGCTTGTGTAGTCATCACACAGTGTGGTAAACGAATATAGTGATATGATTCCTAAACGTAGTATGTCCATGACATGATACAGTGTAGTTTGTTCCCACTCATATACCAAGTGAGATGTTATTTTTACTGATATGAGGTGTCTAAAGCATAGTAGGTGTCTTGTCATAATTACAGGCTGTGATGTCACAAGTACAGTGTATGTGATGTCCTATAGACGGTGTGTGTCATGAATCGATTGGTGTAATTGCCATAATACAGTCCTTTGATGTCAAAAAGTGGGTTTATGTCACAAATTAATCATAGGATGTCATACGTATAGTGGGTTTGATATCACACATAATGCTGGTGTGGTATAATCAATATACTCATAATGACCCAGGTACTATGATGCATGGGTCAGATTACTGGTTGATGACATGACAACATGTGTGATGTCATAGAGTGGTGTGATATCATACAGAGTGGATGTGATGTCCTATATAGTTTTCATAAGATGTCATAGATATTGAGGCTGTGATATCATTTATAACAGTGTGTTATATATCGATAATCTGTGTGACACAGGAATAGTGGATGTGCTGTCACATATAAAAGTGTGATGTAATAAAGAAAATTTGATGTCATGAATAGAGTCACTTGATGTCACCCATGTGGTGTGATGTCGTATAATACTGCATAGTGTTCTATACAATAATATTGTTGTGACCTGCATACAGTGTGTGGTATCATTTGATAATATCATGGGAGTTATCAACTGATACAGATTATGGAATTATGCTTCAGATAGATGTTTATTGTCTTAACACGGTGTGTTTTCATTGTCAAATATAGTGGATATGAATTCAGAACCATAGTGGATGTGATGGTACAGATGAGTGGCTGTGATGTCACAGGTATAGGATGAGATGGTATAAACCGTGGATTGATGTCATATAAGGATCTGATGTCATGAATGCATGTCTGTGATGTCATAATACTGATCATTGATGTCATAAAGTGTAATGTGTGTCATGTAGAATGTGTATGATGTCATATTGTGCCTTGTCATACTTACATACTTGTGATGTCTCATCGACACAGAAGTACATCATACACATTTTACACGTGTACACATTAGTGTATGCACAAATACAGTGGCAGTGATGGTCAAATATAGTGGGTGAGATATCAGGTATAGACGATGCATTTTCTTGAAAGCAGTATGTTGATATCATAAATATTTGATATGATGTCATAAATATACTACTGTGATGTCATACATATACGGCTGTGATGTCATAAGAGTTTATGTCATATCATTCATCCTGAATATGCTGTCATACACAGATGTGTGTGATATCGTCCAAGAGTGGGTGTGGTATAATGATACACTGTTTGAGAAACACAGATACAGTGATGTAGTTTCAGATACAAGGGTGAAGATGGCAGATATAATTTTTGTTGTCATGTGTGTGATCTCATCTATAGTGTCTGTGATCCACGAATCAATGGAGTAATGCATGACTACAATGGTGTGAGGTCATAAAGATGGATGCGACGTTATGTATAGTGCGTAAGATATCATACATAAAATGGTGTGATTCATGCTACAGTTGGTCTGAGATCATCATTAGAGTGGTTGTGATGACACAGATACAGTGGATGCAATGTCAGATATATTGGAGTGATGTCATGAGTACAGTGCATGCGATGTCATAAATAATTGGTTCATGTCAAAAATGTGATGTGATGCCTTAAACAGTGTTTGATGGTATCAAACATTGTGTGATTCATACATACAAAGGGTTGATAAGATGAAAGAGTGGGTGTGAGACACAGATACATGGTTGTACTAACAAAACTATTGAATATGTATTGTATACAATGATATGATGTCATCATATATAGCGGATGAGATCTCATAGATACATTGTTGTGATATCATCAAAACAGTGGATGTGATGACAGAGATACTGTGGATATGATGTCAAATATACTGTGTGTGATGCCTTAGAAATGGGTTTGATGTCAATAACGTGAGGATGTGATGTCTTCTACAGTGCAAAATGCTGTATACAATACGCAGAATGTGATGTCATACAAAGATAGTGTGAACGTTGTCAATACAGTCGGTTTGTATGACACAGAGTATTTGCTGGTATGTCGCATGTATAGGTATATTGCCCTGCTACTGATGTGGTTTCATATATAGAGTTTGTGACAGTCATAAGTGCAGTAGTGTGAAACTTAAGGAGTAGATGTGATGTTATAGAGTGCAACTGATGTCACACGTATAGTGGTGATGTCACATCAAAGTGCGTTGTATATCAGTGGAAGTTGTGATGGCAAAGATACAGTGGTTGCTGTCCCTCATAGTGGGTGAGGGACGTCATGTCTGAAGTGATGTGACATCATAAATACTGTGTTTGCTGTATAAAGAGATGAGATCCATCTACATGCAAATGATATCATACATTCCAAGTGTGGTGTCAGAAACACAGAGGTTTTGATGTTATACAAGTGTTGTGGTGTCATAAATAAAGTGATAGGATGTCACACGTATACTGGATGTGATATCATATATATATTTTTGTGATATCATTGATAGACTGGGTCTTATGACACAGATCCAGTTGATGTGAGGTCAGATATAGTGGACTGATGTCATAAATAAAGTGGTGTGAATGTCGTAAAGATGGATTTGATGTCATAGTGTTACATATGATTTCATACATATAGGGAGGTGATGTCATACATACACTGTGTTTGATAAAATTGATGGCATTTGCAGTGATGATACAGATACAGTTGGTGTGATATCAGATATGTTCTGTGAAGGACAACGGTTCTGTTCTCATAACACTGTGTGTGTGTTGCCATATCAAGTAGATAAGTTCATAAAGGTAGAGTGTGTTGATCATAATAGAGTCATTGTATATGTCACTTATATAGTGAACTGTGATATCATACACAGTAGATGAAATGTCATATCGTACACAATGCGTGTGATGTCATGAATACACTGCATTGATGTCATAATACTGAGGATTGTTGTCATAGAGTGGATATGATGTCATGTGTAGTGCATCTGATGGCATACATATGCCACCTGTGATCTCCTACATAGTTTGGGTGTGATGGCGTCGACAAAGTGGGTTGATGACATATACAGTGGATTGATGGCAGTTAGAACGGGTTTCAAGACAGACATAGAGCTTGTGTTATCATAACACACAGTGTGGTGAGAACGTATATAGTGATATGATGTGTCCTAAACGTATATGTGCCATGACATGGGATACAGAGGTAGTTGTCCCACTCATATACCAAGTGAGATGTTATTTTTACTGAGTATGGTGTCTAAAGCATAGTAGGTGTCTTGTCATAATTACAGTGGCTGTGATGTCACAGTACAGTGTATGTGATGTCCTATAGAGCGGTGTGGTTCATGAATCGAGATGGGTGTGTTGCCATGAATACATCCTTTGATTCAGAACGAGTGGGTGTTATGTCACAAATTAATCATAGAATGTCATACGTATAGTGGGTTTGATATCACACATAATGCTGGTGTGTATAATCAATATACTCAGTAATGACCCAGGTACAGTGGATGGCGATGTCAGATATACTGTTGTTGACATGACAACAGGTGTGTGATGATCATAGAGTGTTGTATATAATCATACGAGTGGATGTGATGTCCTATAGTTCATAAGATGTCATAATATTGTGGCTGTGATATCATATATGCAATGTGGGTGTTATATGATCGATAATCTGTGTGATACACAGGAAAGTGGATGCTGTCAGATATAAAGGGTGTGATGTGAATAAAAAATTTTGAATGTCATATGATAGAGTCACTTGATGTCACCCAGCGTGGGTGTGATGTCTATATACTGCAGATTGTTCTATACATATAGTATTGTGGTGACCTGCATACAGTGTTGTGGTATATCATTGAAAATGGAGTTATCACACTGATACAGATTATGGAAGTTATGCTGTCAGAATAGAGTGTTGTTTTGTCTTAACACGGTGTGTTTCATTGTCAAATATTTATATAATTCAAACCATAGTGATGTGATGTACAGATGGAGTGCTGTGATGTCACAGGTATAGGGATGAGATGGTAATAAAACCTGGATGTGATGTCATATAGAGGGGATCTGATGTCATGAATGCAGTGTCTGTGATGTCATAAATACTGATCATTGATGTCATAAAGTGTGAATGTGATGTCCATGTAGAATGTGTATATGTCATAAGTGTGCCGTGTCATGAGCTTACATACTTGTGATGTCATCGACACGGTACATCGATACACAATGTTTACACGTGTACACACTTTAGTGTGATGCACAAATACAGTGGGCAGTGATGTCAATATATTGGGTGATATCAGGTATAGACATGCATTTTCATGAAACAGTATGTTGATATCATAAAATATTGATATGATGTCATAAATATACTAGCTGTGATGTCATACATATAGGGCTGTGATGTCATAAAGAGTTTATGTCATATCATTCATCCTGAATATGCTGTCATACACAGAGTGTTGATATCGTCCAAGAGTGGGTGTGGTATAATTGATACACTGGGTTTGAAACACAGATACAGTATGTAGTATTCAGATACAATGGTGAGGATGGCAGATATAATGTTTGTGTTGTCATGTGTGTGATCTCATCTATAGTGTCTGTGATGCCGAATGCAATGGGAGGTAATGCGATGACTACAATGGTGTGTGAAGTCATAAAGAGTGGATGCACGTTATGTATAGTGCATTAAGATATCATACATAAAATGGGTGTGTATGTCATGCTACAGTTGGTCCTGAGATCATCATTAGAGTGTTGTGATGACACAGATACAGTGGATGCAATGTCAGATATATTTGGAGTGATGTCATGAGTACAGTGCATGCGATGTCAGCAAATAATGTGGTCGGTCATGTCATAAAATTGGATGTGATGCCTTAAACAGTATTTATGATATGGGGGGACCAAACAGGGGTTTGATGTCATACATACAAAAGTGTGATAAATAAAGTGTGTTGGGAGAGGGACACATACGTGGAGTGACGTAACAAAAACTTAGTGAATATGTATTGTATACAATGGATATAAGATGTCATCATATACAGCACGATAATCTCATAATACACTTGTTGTATATCATCAAAACAGGAGGATGTGATGGACAGAGATACTGTAATATGATGTCAAATATACTGTGAGATCCTAAGAAAATGGTGTTTTGATGTCATAAACTTGAGGATGGTATTCTTTACAGTCAAAATGCTATACACACGCAGGGTATGATGTCCATACAAATTGAGTGACTAGTGGTCAATACAGTCGGTAGTGATGACACAGAGGATTGCTTGATGTCCATGTATAGGGTTATATTGCCCTGCATACTGGATGTGGTTTCATATATAGAGGTTGTGACGTCATAAGTCAATATGTGAAGACTTAAGAGTAGATGTAGGTTATAGAGTGCAACTGATGTCACACCATATATGGTGTGATGTCACTTAAGAAAGTGCGTGTGATATCAGTGGAGAGGTTTTGATGCAAAGATACAGTGGGTGTGCTGTCCCATATAGTGGGTGACATCGCATGTCCTGAAGTGTGATGTGACATCATAAATACTGTGGGTTTCTGTTATAAAGAGGATGAGATGCCATCTACAGTGCAATTATATCATCATACATATGCCCAAGTGTGGTGTCAGAAACACAGAGGGTTTTGATGTTATACAGTGGTTGTGGTGTCATAAATAAAGTGATAGGATGTCACACGTATACTGGTCATGTGAATATCATATATAATAGTTTTTTGTGATATCATGATAAACTGCGGTCTGATACACAGATCCATTGATGTGTGAGGTCAGATATAGTGGACGTGATGTCATAAATAAAGTGTGTGAATGTCGTAAAGAGTGGATTTGATGTCATAGGTGTTACATATGATTTCATACATATAGTGGAATGTTGATGTCATACATACACTGGTTTGATAAAATTGATGCATTTGCAGTGATGATACAGATACAGTCGTGTGTGATATCAGATATGGTGTCTGTGAAGACACAAGGTTCTGTTCTCATAACACTGTGTGTGAATGCCATATCAAGTAATAAGTTCATAAAGGTAGAGTGTGTGATGTCATAGATAGATCATTGTATGATGTCACTTATATAGTGAATGTGATATCATACACAGTAGATGAAATGTCATATCGTACACAATGCGTTGTGATGTCATGAATACACTGCATGTGATGTCATAAAATACTGAGATTGTTGTCAGCTTAGAGTGGATTAATGAATGTCATGTGTATGCATCTGATGGCATACATATGCCACCTTGATCTCCTACATAGTTGTGTGATGCGTCACAATGTGGGTGTGATGACATATACATGGATGTGATGGCAGTTAGAACACGGTTTCAAGACAGACATAGAGCTTGTGTAGTCATACACACAGTGTGGGTGAGAACGTATATAGTGGATATGATGTCCTAAACGTAGTATGTGCCATGACATGGGATACAGTGGTATGTTCCACTCATATACCAAGTGAGATGTTATTTTTACTGAGTATGGTGTCTAAAGCATAGTAGGTGTCTTGTCATAATTACAGTGGCTGTGATGTCACAATACAGTGTATGTTGATGTCATATAGAGGGTGTGGTGTCATGAATCGAGTGGGTGTGTTGCCATAATACATCCTTTGATTCAGAAAGAGTGGGTGTTATGTCACAAATTAATCATAGGATGTCATACGTTATAGTGGGTTTGATATCACACATAATGCTGGGTGGTATAATCAATATACTCAGTAATGACCCAGTACAGTGGATGCGATGTCTCAGATATACTGTTGGTTTGATGACATGACAACAGTGTGTGTGATGGTCATAGAGTGAAGGCGTGAGATATCATACAGAGTGGATGTGATGTCCTATGTTAGTTCTTCATAAAGGGCATAGATTTTGTGGCTGTGATATTCATATATACATGTGGGTGTTTATATGATCGATAATCTGTGTGTGATGACACAGGAATAGTGGGATGTGCTCTCATGGATATAAAGGTTGATGTGAGATAAAGAAAATTTGATGTCATAATAGAGTCACTTGATGTCACCCAGTGTGGTGTGATGTCGTATATACTGCATATCTTCGATTATACATATGTAGTATTGTTGTGACCTGCCTCATACAGTGTGTGGTGTATATCATTGAATAGTTAATGAGATGTTGATATCACACTGATACAGATATGGGGGGAGTTATGCTGTCAGATAGAGTGTTTTGTATTGTCTTAACACGGTGTGTTTTCATGTCAATATAGTGATATGAATTCAGAACCATAGTGGATGTGATGTACAGATGGAGTGGCTGTGATGTCACAGTTTATAGGGGATGAGATGGTATAAAACCGTGGATGTGATGTCATATATGAGGTTGGGATCTGATGTCATGAATGCAGTGTCTGTGATGTCATAAATACTGATCATTGATGTCATAAAGTGTGAATGTGGTTCATGTAGAATGTTTATGATGTCATAAGTGTGCCTGTCATAGCTTACATACTTGTGATTGTCATCGACACAGAAGAGGTACATCGATACACATGTTTTACACGTGTACACATTAGTGTGATGGCACAAATACAGTGGCAGTGATAGCAATGTCAATATACAGTGGGTGAGATATCAGGTATAGACGATGCATTTTCTTGAAAGCAGTATGTGTGATATCATAAATATTTGATATGATGTCATAAATATACTAGCTGTGATGTCATACATATAGGGCTGTGATGTCATAAAGAGTTTATGTCATATCATTCATCCTGAATATGCTGTCATACACAGAGTGTGTGTGATATCGTCCAGAGAGTGGGGGTGTGTATAATTGATACACTTGAGTTTGAGAACACAGATACAGTGGATGTAGTCTCAGATACCATGGGTGAGATGGCAGATAAACGTTTGTGGTTGTCATGTGTGATGCATCTCATCTATAGTCGTCTGTGATGCCACGCCGAATGCAATCGGCTTGGTAAATTGAGGCGATGATATAATGGTGTGAGGTCATAAAGAGTCGATGCGAGTTAATGTATATAGTGCTGTAAGATATCATACATAAAAGTGGGTGTGATGTCATGCGTACAGTACTCTTTAGATTCATCATTTAGAGTGGTTGTTGTGTATGACACAGGTACAGTGGATGCAATGTCAGATATATTTGGGAGTGATGTCATGTGTACAGTGCATTGGCGATGTCATAAATTATATTTGATGTCATGTCATAAAATGTGG
>JAJLRB010000181.1:0-18366 GCA_020976825.1 Odocoileus hemionus
AAAGATTCGTGGATGCAATGTGATTTTTTGGAGTGATGTCATGAGTACAGTGCATGCGATGTCATAAATAATGCGGTGTCATGTAATAAAATGTGTATGTGATGCCTTAAACAGTGTTTATGATGGTACACAAACATTGGATGTGAATGTCATACATACAAAGAGTGTTGTGATGAGATGAAAGAAGTGGGTGTGAGACACAGATACAGTGGTTGTGACGTAACAAACTATTGAATATGTATTGTATACAATGATAAATGTCATCCTATACAGCGGATGAATCTCATAGATACACTGTTTGTGATATCATCAAAAGAGTGGATGTGATGACAGAGATACTTGTGGATATGGTGTCAAATATACTGTGTGTGATGCCTTAGAAATGGTGGTTTGATGTCATAACGTGAGGATGTTGATGTCTTCTACAGTGCAAAATGGCTATACATAAACGCAGAATGTGATGTCATACGAAGATATGTGTGACGTTGTCAATACAGTGGGTGGTGATGACACAGAGTATTATGCTGTGATGTCGCATGTATAGGATATAATATTGCCCTGCGTACTGGATGTGGTTTCATATATAGAGGTTGTGACGTCATAAGTGCAGTAGTGTGAAGACTTAAGGAGTAGATGTGATATTATAGAGTGCAACTGATGTCACACACGTATAGTGGGTATATGAATGTTTCACATCAAATTGCGTTGATATCATGATATAGAAAAAGGTTGTGATGGCAAAGATACAGTGGGTGTGCTGTCCCGTATAGTGGGGTGAGACGTCAGTATCTGAAGTGGATGTGACATCATAAATACTGTGGTTTGCTGTTATATAAGAGATGAGATGCCATCTACAATGCAAATGAATATCAACATATGCCCAAAATGTGGTGTCAGTGACACAGAGGGTTTTCTGATGTTATACAGAGTGTTTTTGGTGTCATAAATAATGTGGATAGATGTCACACGTATACTGCATGTGATATCATATATATATTGTTTGTGATATCATTGGTATACTGGGTCTGATGACACAGATCCAGGTGATGTGAGGTCAGATAGTAGTGAACGTGAATGTCATATATTAAGTGGTGTGATGTCGTAAAGAGTGAGATTTGATGTCATAGGTGTACATTGATGATTTCATACATGTAGTGGGGAGGTGATGTCATACATACACGGGTTTGATAAAATTGATGCATTTGCTGTGATGATTACAGATACAGTTGGTGTGATATCAGATATGGTGTCCCTGTGAAGGACACAACGGTTCTGTTCTCATAACACAATGTGTGATGTCATATCAAGTAGATAAGTTCATAAAGGTAGAGTGTGTGATAGTCATAGATAGAGTCATTGTATGATGTCACTATATATAAATGTGATATCATACACAGTAGATGAAATGTCATATCTTTACTCTCAGCATGCGTGTGATGTCATGAATACACTGCATGTTTATGTCCCATAAACACTGAGGATTGTTGTGATAGGGTGTGGATATGATGTCATGTGTAGTGCATCTGATGGCATACATATGCCACCTGTGATCTCCTAACATAGTTGGTGTGATGGTGTCGACAAAAGTGGGTGGGATGACATATACAGTGATGTGATGGGCAGTTAAGAACGGGTTTCAAGACAGACGATAGAGAGCTTGTGTTAGTCATACACACAGTGTGGGTGAGAACGTATATAGTGCATATGATGTCCTAAACGTAGTATATGACATGACATGGGGATACAGTGGTAGTTTTCCCACTCATATACCAAGTGAATGTTATTTTTACTGAGTATGGTGTCTAAAGCATAGTAGGTGTCTTGTCATAATTACAGTGGCTGTGATGTCACAAGTACAGTGTATGTGATGTCCTATAGAGCGGGTGTGTGTCATGAATCGAGTGGGTGTGTTGCCATGAATACAGTCCTTTGATGTCAGAAAGATTGGGTTGTTATGTCACAAAATTAAATCATAGGATGTCATACGTATAGTGGGTTTGATATCACACATAACGCTGGTGTGTATAATCAATATACTCATAATGACCCAGGTAGAGTGGATGCGATGTCAGATATACTGTGTTGATGACATGACAACAGTGTGTGTGATGCCATAGAGTGGTGTGATAATCATACAGAGTGGATGTGATGTCCTATGTAAGTTCATAAGATGTCATACATATTGTCGCTGTGATATCATATATACAGTGGGTGTTATATGATCGTAAACATCCTATGTGATGACACAGGAATATTGGATGTGCTGTCAGATAAAAGGGTTGTGATAGTGAGAATAAAGAAAAGTTTGATGTCATGAATAGAGTCACTTGATGTCCACCCAGTGTGGTGTGATGTCGTATATACTGCATAGTGTTTCTATACATATATATGTGTGGTGACCTGCATAGAGTGACTGGTATATCATTGATAGAATGGGAGTAATCACACTGAATACAGACTATGGCAATTATGGCTGTCAGAGTAGAGTGGATGTATTGTCTTAACAGGTGTGCTTCAAGTCCAAATATAGCAGGATATGAATCAGAACCGATAGTGGATGTGATGGTACAGATGGAGTGGCTGTGATGTTCACAGTATAGGGTTATGAGATGGTATAAACCGTGGATTGTGAGGGTCATATCGAGGGATCTGATGGTCATGAAATGCAGTGTCTGTGATGTCATAAATACAGATTCATTGATGTCATAAAGTATGAATGTGATGTCATGTAGAATGTGTATGATATCATAAGTGTGCGTGTCATAGCATACATACTTGTGATTTCATCGACACATAGGTACATCAATACACAGTGTTTACACGTGTACACATTAAAGTGATGGCACAAATACAGTGGCAGTGATAATCAAATATAGTGGGTGACATATCAGGTATAGGACGATGCATTGTCCTTGAAAGCAGTATGTGTGATATCATAAATATTTTTATATGATGTCATAAATATACCTAGCTGTGATGTGATACATAACGGCTGTGATGTCATAAAGATTTATATCTCATATCATTCATCCTGAATATGCTGATATAAACAGAGTGTGTGTGTGATATCGTCCAAAGAGTGGGTGTGGTATAATTTTATACACATGTTTTGAAAACACAGATACAGTGGATGTAGTCTCAGATACAATGGGTTAGATGGCAGATATAACCTTTGTTGTTTGGTGACGTGTGTTATCTCTTCTATAGTGTCTGTGAAGCCCACTAATGCAATGGACGGTAATTGCGATGACTAACAATGGAGTGAAGTCCATAAAGAGTGGATGCGACGTAATGTATGGTGCGTAAGATTATCATACATACAATGGGTGTGCTGTCAAGCGTACAGTTTTGTCTTATATCATCAAAAGAGTGGTTGTGATGACAGAGATACAGTGGATGCACTGTCAGATATATTTGGAGTGATGTCTATGAAGTACAGTGCATGAGCGATGTCATAAATAAATGAACGTGTGGTTTCATGCAAAATATACATACGCAGAAATGTTGATGTGACGTCATAAGTGCAGTAAGTGTGAAGACTTAAGGAGTAGTGATGTGATAGGATTATATTGCCCTGCAGTACTGAGTGGGTTTCAAACTGATGTCACACGTGCATAGTGGACTTAAGAGTGATGTCACATACATCAAAATTGTCACACGTATAGTGTGATATGTCAGTTGCAAATTTGCGTGGTTCAGTGGAGAGTTGTGGATGGCAAAGATACAGTGTGTGCTGTCCCGTATAGTGGGTGAGACGTCATATCTGAAGTGGATGTGACATCATAAAATACTGTGGTTTGCTGTTATAAAGAGGATGATGAGATGCCATCTACAATGCAAATGATATCATACATATGCCAAATGTGGTGTCAGTGACACAGAGGGTTTTGATGTTATACAGAGTGTTTTGTGGTGTCATAAATAATGTGGATAGGATGTCACACGTATATACTGGATGTGATATCATATATATATTGTTTGTGATATCATTGGTATACTGGGTCTGATGACACAGATCCAGGTGATGTGAGGTCAGATATAGTGAACGTGATGTCATATATTAAGTGGTGTGATGTCGTAAAGAGTGGATTTGATGTCATAGGTGTTACATATGATTTCATACATGTAGTGGAGGTGATGTCATACATACACTGGGTTTGATAAAATTGATGCATTTGCTGTGATGATACAGATACAGTTGGTGTGATATCAGATATGGTGTCTGTGAAGGACACAACGGTTCTGTTCTCATAACACTATGTGTGATGTCATATCAAGTAGATAAGTTCATAAAGGTAGAGTGTGTGATGTCATAGATAGAGTCATTGTATGATGTCACTTATATAGTAAATGTGATATCATACACAGTAGATGAAATGTCATATCTTACACAATGCGTGTGATGTCATGAATACACTGCATGTGATGTCATAAATACTGAGGATTGTTGTGATAGGGTGTGGATATGATGTCATGTGTAGTGCATCTGATGGCATACATATGCCACCTGTGATCTCCTACATAGTTGGTGTGATGGTGTCGACAAAGTGGTGGATGACATATACAGTGGATGTGATGGCAGTTAGAACGGGTTTCAAGACAGACATAGAGCTTGTGTAGTTCATACACACAGTGTGGGTGAGAACGTATATAGTGCATATGATGTCCTAAACGTAGTATATGCCATGACATGGGATACAGTGGTAGTTTTCCCACTCATATACCAAGTGAGATGTTATTTTTACTGAGTATGGTGTCTAAAGCATAGTAGGTGTCTTGTCATAATTACAGTGGCTGTGATGTCACAAGTACAGTGTATGTGATGTCCTATAGAGCGGGGTGTGGTGTCATGAATCGAGTGGGTGTGTTGCCATGAATACAGTCCTTTGATGTCAGAAAGAGTGGGTGTTATGTCACAAATTAATCATAGGATGTCATACGTATAGTGGGTTTGATATCACACATAATGCTGGTGTGGTATAATCAAATATACTCAGTAATGACCCAGGTAGAGTGGATGCGATGTCAGATATACTGGGTTGATGACATGACAACAGTGTGTGTGATGTCATAGAGTGGTGTGATATCATACAGAGTGGATGTGATGTCCTATGTAGTTCAAAAGATGTCATAGATATTGTGGCTGTGATATCATATATATACAGTGGGTGTTATATGATCGATAATCTGTGTGTGATGACACAGGAATAGTGGATGTGCTGTCAGATATAAAGGGTGTGATGTGAGATAAAGAAAATTTGATGTCATGAATAGAGTCACTTGATGTCACCCAGTGTGGGTGTGATGTCGTATATACTGCATAGTGTTCTATACATATAGTATGTGTGGTGACCTGCATACAGTGTGTGGTATATCATTGATAGAATGGGAGTTATCACACTGATACAGATTATGGAAGGAAATATGCTGTCAGATATAGAGTGGATTGTATTGTCTTAAACACGGTGTGTGTTTCATGTCAAATATAGTGGATATATGAATTCAGAACCATAGTGGATGTGATGGTACAGATGGAGTGGCTGTGATGTCACAGGTATAGGGGATGAGATGGTATAAACCCGTGGATGTGATGTCATATAGAGGGGATCTGATGTCATGAATGCAGTGTCTGTGATGTCATAAATACTGATCATTGATGTCATAAAGTGTGAATGTGATGTCATGTTGTAGAATGTGTATGATGTTCGTTCATAAGTGTGCCGTGTCATTAGCTTACATACTTGTGATGTCATCGACACATAGGTACATCATACACATGTTTTTATACACGTGTACACATTAGTGTGATGGCACAAATACAGTGGCAGTGATGTCAAATATAGTGGGTGAGATATATCAGGTATAGACGATGCATTTGTCTTGAAAGCAGTATGTAATGTGATATAATAAATATTTGATATGATGTCATAAACCTTATACTAGCTGTGATGTCAATACATATATACGGGCTGTGATGTCATAAAGAGTTTTATCTCATATCATTCATCCTGCAATATGCTGTTACATACAACATGAGTGTGTGTGATATCGTCCAAAGAGTGGGTGTGGTATAATTTATACACTGGGTTTTGAAAACACAGATACATGTGGATGTAGTCTCAGATACAATGGGTGAGATGGCAGATATAACCTTTGTGTTGTCATTGTCTGTAACGTGTGTGATCTCTTCTATAGTGTCTGTGATGCTCACGAATGCAATGGAGGTAATGCGATGACTACAATGGTGAGAAGTCATAAAGTAGTGGATGCGACGTTATTGTATAGGTGCGTAAGATATCATACATAAAATGGGTGTGATGTCAAGCGTACAGTTGGTCTGAGATCATCATTAGAGTGGTTGTGATGGACAGAGATACAGTGGATGCAATGTCAGATATATTTGGAGTTGATGTCATTAGTACAGTGCATGCGATGTCATAAATAATGTGGTGTCATATGTGTCATAAAAATGTGGATGTGATGCACTTAAACAGTGTTTATGATGGTACACAACAGCATTGGTATGTGATGTCATACATACAAAGGTTGTGATAAGATGAGAAAGGAGTGGGTTGTGAGACACAGATACAGTGGTTGTTGTGACGTAATACAAAAACTATTGAATATGTATTGTATACAATGGATAATGATGTCATCCTATATAGCGGATGAGATCTCATAGATACACTTGTTGTGATATCATCAAAAGAGTGGATGTGATGACCAGAGATACTGTGGATATGATGTCAAATATATACTGTGTAGTGATGCCTTAGAAATGGTGGTTTGATGTCATAACGTGAGGATTTGTGATGTCTTCTACAGTGCAAAATGCTATACATACGCAGAATGTGATGTCATATACAAAGAGTAGGTGTGACGTTGTCAATACAGTGGTGTGATCTACGATGACACAGATTATTTGCTGTGATTGTCGCATGTATAAGGGTATAATATTGCACTGCGTAACTGGATTGTGGTTTCATATATAAGAGGTTGTGACGTCATAAGTGCAGTAGTGTGAAGACTTAAGGAGTAGATGTGATATTATAGACAGTGCAACTGGATGTCACACATATAGTGGGTGTGTCAATGTCACATCAAAGGCGTGTGATATCAGTGAGAGGTTGCTGATGGCAAAGATACAGTTGGGTGTGCTGTCCCAGTAATAGTGGTGGAGACGTCATGTCTGAAGTGGATGTGACATCATAAATACTGTGGATTTGCTGTTATAAAGAGGATGAAGATGCCATCTACAGCCTGCAAATGATATCATACATATGGCAAATGTGGTGTCAGAAACACAGAGGTGTTTGATGTTATACAGAGTGGTTGTGGTGTCATAAATAATAGTGGATAGGATTGTCACACGTATACTGGATGTGATATCATATATATATTGGTTTGTGATATCAGGATCATTGATAGACTGGGTGCCTGATGACACAGATCCAGTTGATGTGAGGTCAGATATTAGTGGGACGTGATGTCATAAATAATAAAGTGGTGATGATTCTAGTAAAACAATATTGATATGGATTGATGTCATAGGTGTTACTGCCATATGATTATGTCATATCATGATAGTGGAGGTGATGTCATGGGTTTGCCAGAGAGATTAAACATACGACTGGGTTTGATTAACAGAATTGATAAGTCATTTGCTGTGTACTGAGTACAGGATGACAGTGGGTGGCGTGGTGTGAAAATATCAGGATATGGGCAGTCTGTGAATAGACACAATAGAACGGTTCTGTTCTCATATCACTGGGGTGTGATGGCTCATATCAAGTAAGATAAGTTTCATAAAGGTAGAGTGTTGTGATGTCATAGATAAGAGTCATTGTATGATGTCACTTATATAGTGTGGAATTGTGATATCATACACAGGTAGATGAAAATGTCCCTATACTCCTACACAATGCGTGTGATGTCATGAATACACTGCATGTGATGTCAATTCAAACGGAGGACTGTTGTCAAAGTGTGTTGATATGATGTCATGTGTAGTCACATCTGATGGCATACATAATGCACCTGGGGGGGGGGGGGGGGGGGGGGGGGGGGGGGGGGGGGGGGGGGGGGGGGGGGGGGGGGGGGGGGGGGGGGGGGGGGGGGGGGGGGGGGGGGGGGGGGGGGGGGGGGGGGGGGGGGGGGGGGGGGGGGGGGGGGGGGGGGGGGGGGGGGGGGGGGGGGGGGGGGGGGGGGGGGGGGGGGGGGGGGGGGGGGGGGGGGGGGGGGGGGGGGGGGGGGGGGGGGGGGGGGGGGGGGGGGGGGGGGGGGGGGGGGGGGGGGGGGGGGGGGGGGGGGGGGGGGGGGGGGGGGGGGGGGGGGGGGGGGGGGGGGGGGGGGGGGGGGGGGGGGGGGGGGGGGGGGGGGGGGGGGGGGGGGGGGGGGGGGGGGGGGGGGGGGGGGGGGGGGGGGGGGGGGGGGGGGGGGGGGGGGGGGGGGGGGGGGGGGGGGGGGGGGGGGGGGGGGGGGGGGGGGGGGGGGGGGGGGGGGGGGGGGGGGGGGGGGGGGGGGGGGGGGGGGGGGGGGGGGGGGGGGGGGGGGGGGGGGGGGGGGGGGGGGGGGGGGGGGGGGGGGGGGGGGGGGGGGGGGGGGGGGGGGGGGGGGGGGGGGGGGGGGGGGGGGGGGGGGGGGGGGGGGGGGGGGGGGGGGGGGGGGGGGGGGGGGGGGGGGGGGGGGGGGGGGGGGGGGGGGGGGGGGGGGGGGGGGGGGGGGGGGGGGGGGGGGGGGGGGGGGGGGGGGGGGGGGGGGGGGGGGGGGGGGGGGGGGGGGGGGGGGGGGGGGGGGGGGGGGGGGGGGGGGGGGGGGGGGGGGGGGGGGGGGGGGGGGGGGGGGGGGGGGGGGGGGGGGGGGGGGGGGGGGGGGGGGGGGGGGGGGGGGGGGGGGGGGGGGGGGGGGGGGGGGGGGGGGGGGGGGGGGGGGGGGGGGGGGGGGGGGGGGGGGGGGGGGGGGGGGGGGGGGGGGGGGGGGGGGGGGGGGGGGGGGGGGGGGGGGGGGGGGGGGGGGGGGGGGGGGGGGGGGGGGGGGGGGGGGGGGGGGGGGGGGGGGGGGGGGGGGGGGGGGGGGGGGGGGGGGGGGGGGGGGGGGGGGGGGGGGGGGGGGGGGGGGGGGGGGGGGGGGGGGGGGGGGGGGGGGGGGGGGGGGGGGGGGGGGGGGGGGGGGGGGGGGGGGGGGGGGGGGGGGGGGGGGGGGGGGGGGGGGGGGGGGGGGGGGGGGGGGGGGGGGGGGGGGGGGGGGGGGGGGGGGGGGGGGGGGGGGGGGGGGGGGGGGGGGGGGGGGGGGGGGGGGGGGGGGGGGGGGGGGGGGGGGGGGGGGGGGGGGGGGGGGGGGGGGGGGGGGGGGGGGGGGGGGGGGGGGGGGGGGGGGGGGGGGGGGGGGGGGGGGGGGGGGGGGGGGGGGGGGGGGGGGGGGGGGGGGGGGGGGGGGGGGGGGGGGGGGGGGGGGGGGGGGGGGGGGGGGGGGGGGGGGGGGGGGGGGGGGGGGGGGGGGGGGGGGGGGGGGGGGGGGGGGGGGGGGGGGGGGGGGGGGGGGGGGAATTTTTTTTTTTTGGGGAAATGTGCAACGGGGGGGAAAAAAATTGGTGTGAGGAAAAAAGGGTTTAAAACATGGGTTTGGGGGGTTTTTTTTAAAAAAATGGGTTAATTTCCGGTTTTTTAAAAAATAGGGTTTTTTTCTATTAAAAGTGGGGTTTTTTTTAAATTTTTCTAATTGTTTTTAATAATTTGGGGTGTCAAAGTTGTTTTTTTAAAATTTGGGGCCAAAGGGGTTTTTCCATAGGGTGTTTTAAAATAATTGCCAAAAAAAAAGGGGTTTGATGTCAAAAAATTGGGTTTTTAAAATTTTTAAAAGTTTTTTTAAAAAAATTTGTTAAAAAACCGGGGGTTTCATTAAAATTTTAAATGGGGGGTTCAAATTACGGGGTTTGACATAAACGGTGATAAAAAAGGGGGGGTTTTTTCAAAAATTTGTGTGTTAAAATTGTGTATAAAATTTTCGATTCAAATGTGGGGATATTTTTTAAATAAAGGGTGGCCGGATGTGGAATTTTTTTGTAAAAGGGGTTTTAGTAAAGGGGGGGATTCCTTTAAGGAAGTTCCCCGGGGGGGCTTTAATCTTTTTAGGGGTTTTTTTTGTTTGGGGTTTAAATTTTTGGGGTTATTTCAAAAGGGAAAGTTTGAAAAAAGGGGTTTGTTAATAAGGGATTTGTTTTAACAGGTGTTTTTTAAAAGGGGAAAGTTTAAAAAATGGGGGTAGAAAAAGTGATGTTGGAAGGGGGGGATATCATTTTGATTCTAAAAATTTTGATTATAAATTTTGGGTGCATTAAATGTTTTTTTCAAATGGGGGTGATTTAAATTTTTTTATAAAATGGTTTTCAAAAAATTTTAATTAAATTTTTTTAAATAAAGGGTTTAAAAATTTAAAGGGTTTCAAAATAAATATTTTTAAATTTTTTAAACAATTTTTTTTTTTTAAAAAGTGTGTGTATTTAAAATTAAAAAAAACCAAAAACCCTTTATTTAATTTCCCAAATTGAATAAAAATTTTTTTTTCATGGGGCTTTTAAAATTTTTGTAAAACCCAAGATGGGGGGAAAAATTTTAATCATTAAAAAACCCTAAATGGGGTGTTTAAAAAATTTGCGGTTCCTTTTGGTTGGGGGGGGATTTTTAGGGTTTTGAAATTTGGGGTAGGGGTTTTTTAAATTAAAATTTTTTTGGGGGGTAAAGGAAGGGGTTTTTAAAAATTTAAAAAGGGTTTTGGGGATGCCCGTTTTTGGAGGAAAAATTGGGTTTTTAAAAAAAGGGGGTGAAAAATTTTGGGGGGGAAGAAAAGGGTTTAATTTTTAAAATAAATTTTTTCGGTTTAAAATAAAAGGTTGGTTTTAAAAATGTTTGTGAACCAAAAAAGGGGGTTATAAAAAAAAGGTTTTTTAAATTTTTTTCCAAAAGGGGGGTTTTTTGAAAAAAATAATTTTTTTTTAAAAAAAAATTTTCTAAACCGGGATGGATTCTTTGTTTTAAAATGAAAAATTTTTGTGATCATTTGGGTTTTTTTTAAAAATATTAAATTTTTTATTTGGGGAGTTAAAAAGGGGTTGTTTTAATAGGGGGTTGTTTTTCCCGTTAAGGGTTTTTTTGGCAATAGGGTTAAAATTTTGGGAGTAAAATTGGGGGGTTGGGTTTTTTATGGTTGAATTTCCCGGTGGGGGGTTTTTAAAAATTGGGTTTTTGGGAGTTAGATAATAAGGGGTTGTTAATTGAAATGTTCAAAGAAGGGGATTTTTTTTAAAAATTTTTTGTTAAAAGGTGGATGACAAAAAATGTTCTTTTAAAATTGGTTTTTTTGGGGGTTTGGGAAAAATTTTGGTGTATAAAAGGGGAAGGATTAAATTTAAATTGTTAATTTTTGGGGGTTGTTTCATTGGGGGTTTTGTTTTTAAAATAGGTGGGGGGTTTAAATATGGGATTTTAATAGGGTAAATTTATAAAGGTTTTTTAGGGTCTGTAAAAAAGGGGATTTTTCTTTAATTGTGATTTTTATGATAGTCTGAGTTTTTTCGGGGGGGTTTTTTTTTTTAAAGGTGAAAACAATAATTTTAAAAGGTGATGTTTAAAAAAGTATTTTTAAACATAATTTTGTGTAAAAAAGGGTTTTTTTTTAAAAAAGGGTGTGTTATATAATAATTATTAAAATAAAGAGGTTGTGTAAGGGGGGGGAAATGAAAATTTTTTTTAGTAAAGGGTTTTTCCCAATGTAAAAGGTCAAAAAAAGGGGGGGGGAGTTTTAATTTATGTTTTAAAAAAAAATTTTTTGGGGAAAAATTTTTGGTATTTTTCCCCTTTTAAACAATGGATTTTTTAATTTTTATTGTCAAAGGGGTGTTTAATTACAGGGGATGTAAAATGTTTTTAAAGGGAGGGGTTTTAAAGTGGGGGTAAAAAAGGGGTTTTGGTCAAAAGTGGGGGGGGAAAATAATAGGGGGGGTTTTCCTAAAAATTTTGAAAAAAAATTTTGTTTTTAAAAATTTTGGGTATAAGTGGGGTTTTTCAAAAAATTGTTTTGTAAAACTTTTGAGGGGGGGTAAAAATTAAGGGTTGTTGTTTTAAATTTTTTGTGTAAAAATTTGGGGTGTTTTTTCCCAGGGGGTTAATTTTTTTTTGTTATAAAAATGTGGTGTGTTTAAAAAAAAAGGGGGTTTAGAAATTTTTTTATAAAGGCCAAATTTTTAAAGGGGTTTGATGGGTAAAAATTTTATTAAAAATTTTGTGTCCCAAAGGGGGTTTTAAATTTGGGGTTTTCAAATAAATAAAAAATTTGTTAATAGGGGGTGGAAAAATTTGTTTTTTCAAAAAAGGGTTGTTTAGGAATGAAAAAACCCCCCCCCCAGTAAAAATGGGGGAAAAGGGTTCCCGTGGTTGTGATGTAATGGAGGGGTTTTTAAAAGGGGGGTTGGGTTTAATTTATTAAGGGAATAATTTTAATGAGGTTTTGTGATATAAAGAGTGTATTTTAATGTGTTCATGAAATTTTTATAAATTTTACCTGTAAATTTTTTTGGGGGGGGGGAACCAAAAAAGGGGTAAATGGAAAACCCCTTTGTGTTTAAAAAAGGGCATTTTTAAATATGGGTGCAAAAAAATTACGGGGTTTAAAAAGGGGGGTTTGTAAAAAAAATTTTTTTAAATTTAAATTTTGGGTTTGTTTATACAATTGTTTTTTAAAAAAATTTTTTAAAATAGTTGGTTTTAAAAATTTTTTTAAAAAATTTAAGGGGGTTAAAATTTTTTTTTTAAAAAAAAAAAAGGGGGACTTTTTTAAAAAGGGTTTTTAAATTTTTAATGGTTATTTTTTAAATGGTTGTGTAAAAGGGGATGAAAATTTTAAAATTTAAAAATTTTTTTTTCCCCCAAATTTTAAAAATGTTTTAAAAATTTTGGTTTAAAGGGGGGTTTTAAGGGTTTTAAGGGGTGGGGGTCGGGGGAAGGGGGTTTTTGTTAAAGGGTTGATTCCCTAAAATTTTTAGTGTAAAAAGGGGGAAAAAAAAAAAAGGGTTTTATGGTTGGGGGTTTAAAAAGGTGGGGGGCCCAAAAAATTAAAATTTTTTTTGGAAAACCCCTTTTGGGGGAAAATTAAAAAATTTTGTTTAAATTAAAGATTTAGAAATTGGTTTTTTAAAAATGGGTTTTAAAAATGGGGTTGTATAAAGGATGGGTTTTTTAAAACAGTGATGTAAAAAAAAAAAAAAAGGGGGGGTTTTTTTTTTAAATTTGTGGAAAAATTTTTTTTTTTATGAAATTATGGGGGTTTTGGTTTCAAATAAGGGGGAGCCAAGCATTTTTGTTAAAAAAGGGGTGATGTTTAAAATTTTAATGTTTAAATTTTTTAAAATTGTACTAAATGCGTTGTTAAATGGGGGTTTTTAGGCAAAAATTTTGCCCCGATGTGGGTAGACTTTTGGGGGGGGAAAAATGGGGGGGGGGGGGGGGGTTCATGAAGGATTATCCCAAAAATTGGGTTCTTTAAAGGGTTTTTTTTATATTGGGTGTATAAAAAAGGGGTGTTTTAAAGTAAAAATTTAATTTTTAATTGTAATTTTCAAATCTGGGTAAAAGGGGGTTTTTGGGGGAAAGAAATTTTTGGGGTTTAAAATGGGAAGGGTTTTTTTTAATTAAAATTTTTTAAAAGGGGGAATTTCAAAGGGGTTTGAAAAAAATTTAGATTGGGTGATAAAAACGGGTTTTTATTTGGGGTGGGAAAATTTGTTTACGTTTTCTTTTAAATATTTATAAATGGGTTTTATTTAAAGGGTTTGGATCCACAAAAATTGTGTTTCAAAGGGGGGGTTTTTTTTTTTTGGGGGTTATAAATATTTGTGTATTTTAAATATTTTAAAGGGGGGGTAAAATTTTAAAAAATTTTTTTTTAATTTTGTTGATCTAAATTTGGTGTTGTTAAAAGGGGGGTGAAAAATACCCGGTTTTTCAGGGATTTTTTGGGGTGTTTTTAAAATTTTGGGGGAAAAATTACTTTGCTGTGATGTCGCATGTATAGGATATATATTGCCCTGCGTACTGGATGTGGTTTCATATATAGAGGTTGTGACGTCATAAGTGCAGTAGTGTGAAGACTTAAGGAGTAGATGTGATATTATAGAGTGCAACTGATGTCACACGTATAGTGGGTATGATGTCACATCAAATTGCGTGTGATATCAGTGGAGAGGTTGTGATGGCAAAGATACCAGTGGGTGTGCTGTCCCGTATAGTGGGTGAGACGTCATATCTGAAGTGGATGTGACATCATAAATACTGTGGTTTGCTGTTATAAAAGAGGATGAGATGCCATCTACAATGCAAATGATATCATACATATGCCAAATGTGGTGTCAGTGACACAGAGAGTTTTGATGTTATACAGAGTGTTTGTGGTGTCATAAATAATGTGGATAGGATGTCACACGTATACTGGATGTGATATCATATATATATTGTTTGTGATATCATTGGTATACTGGGTCTGATGACACAGATCCAGGTGATGTGAGGTCAGATATAGTGAACGTGATGTCATATATTAAGTGGTGTGATGTCGTAAAGAGTGGATTTGATGTCATAGGTGTTACATATGATTTCATACATGTAGTGGAGGTGATGTCATACATACACTGGGTTTGATAAAATTGATGCATTTGCTGTGATGATACAGATACAGTTGGTGTGATATCAGATATGGTGTCTGTGAAGGACACAACGGTTCTGTTCTCATAACACTATGTGTGATGTCATATCAAGTAGATAAGTTCATAAAGGTAGTGTGTGTGATGTCATAGATAGAGTCATTGTATGATGTCACTTATATAGTAAATGTGATATCATACACAGTAGATGAAATGTTCATATTCTGTACACAATGCGTGTGATGTCATGAATACACTGCATGTGATGTCATAAATACTGAGGATTGTTGTGATAGGGTGTGGATATGATGTCATGTGTAGTGCATCTGATGGCATACATATGCCCACCTGTGATCTCCTACATAGTTGGTGTGATGGTGTCGACAAAGTGGGTGGGATGACATATACAGTGGATGTGATGGCAGTTAGAACGGGTTTCAAGACAGACATAGAGCTTGTTGTAGTCATACACACAGTGTGGGTGAGAACGTATATAGTGGATATGATGTCCTAAACGTAGTATATGACATGACATGGGATACAGTGGTAGTTTTTCCCTACTCATATACCAAGTGAGATGTTATTTTTACTGAGTATGGTGTCTAAAGCATAGTAGGTGTCTTGTCATAATTACAGTGGCTGTGATGTCACAAGTACAGTGTATGTGATGTCCTATAGAGCGGGTGTGGTGTCATGAATCGAACGTGGGTGTGTTGCCATGAATACAGTCCTTTGATGTCAGAAAGAGTGGGTGTTATGTCACAAATTAATCATAGGATGTCATACGTATAGTGGGTTTGATATCACACATAACGCTGGTGTGGTATAATTCAATATACTCAGTAATGACCCAGGTAGAGTGGATGCGATGTCAGATATACTGTGTTGATGACATGACAACAGTGTGTGTGATGCCATAGAGTGGTGTTGGATATCATACAGAGTGGATGTGATGTCCTATGTAGTTCATAAGATGTCATAGATATTGTCGCTGTGATATCATATATACAGTGGGTGTTATATGATCGATATCTATGTGTGATGACACAGGAATAGTGGATGTGCTGTCAGATAAAAAGGGTGTGATGTGAGATAAAAAGAAAATTTGATGTCATGAATAGAGTCACTTGATGTTCACCCAGTGTGGGTGTGTGATGTTCGATATATACTGCATAGTGTTCGTATACATAATAGTATGTTGTGGTGACCTTGCATACAAGTGTGTGGTATATACAAACATTCGATAGAATGGGAGTTAATCACACTGATCAGATTAGTGGCGTTTAATGCTGTCAGATAGAGTGGTTGTACCTTGCTATCGCTTAACACGAAGCATATCGGTGTGTTTCATGTCAAATATAGTGGATATGAATATCAGAACCTAGTAGTGGATGTGATGGGACAGATGGTACCGTTGACATTCGTGTTATCACGACGATATTAGGGGAGATGATCGTGATGGTCCAAAAATAAACGGTGGATGTGAATGTCTTTTGGTGGGGAATCTGATGTCATGTTGTAATGCAGTGTTTGTGAATGTCCTAAGTACTGATCATTGATATCATAAAGTGTGAATGTGATATCATGTAGAAATGTATGATGTCATAATCTGTGTGGCGTGTCTTAGCTTACACTACTTGTGACTGAGTCAACGACAGAAGAAGGATACCAATCGGAACTACACTTGTGGTCACCGTGTACACATCTAATGTTATTTTTTTTCTGAATGACAACTAATACAGTGACCAGTGATGTCAATTATAGAGTGTGAGATGTCAGGTGTAGGACGAATGCATTGTCATGAAAGACAAGTATGTGTGATATTCTTATTTAATATTCTTGGATATGATGTCATAAATTATACTAGCTGCTGATGTCGCATATACTTATATGGAGATCTCTGATGTCATAAAGAATTTATGTCATGTGTCATTCATCCTGAATGAATGCTGTACATATTCATTTCTGAGTGTGTGTGATATCGTCCAAGAGTGGTGGGTGTGGTTATAGTTTTTACACTGGTTTTTGGATACACAGATACAGTGGAATGATCTGTCTCAGCATACAATGGGTGTAGATGGCATATATAACGTTTGTGTTGTCAGGTGTGTGATCTCATCTATAGTTGTTCGTGATGCACGAATGCAATGGAGGTAATGCGATCATGACTGCAATGGTGTGTGAAGTTCATAAAAGAGTGGATGCGACGTTATGTATTAGTGCGTAAAGATATCTTACTATTAAATGGGCCTCGTTGATGTCATGCGTACAGTTGGTCTGAGGATCATACATTTAGAGTGGTTGTGATGACACCAGAATACAGTGGATGCAATGTCAGATATATTTGGAGGGTGATGTCAATGAGTACAGTGCATGCGATGACATAAATAATGTGGTGTCATGTCATAAAATGTGGATGTGATGGCCTGCTTAAATAGTGTTTATGATGGTACTGCAAAACACTGGCGGTGATGTCATACATACAATAGGGTGTGATAAGATGAAAGAGTGGCGTGTGAGACACAGATACAGTGGTTGTGACGGTAACAAAACTATTGAATATGTATTGTATACAATGAATATGTATGTCATCATATATAGCGGATTGGAGATTCTCATAGATAAGTACATTGTTGTCCCGATATCATCAATACAAGATCACTGGCAAGAAGATGTGATGAGGTACAGAGATACTGATGGGATATGATGTCAAATCTACTGTGTGTGATGCCTTAGAAATGGTGGATTTGATGGTCATAACGTGGAGGATGTGATGTCTTCTACCAGTGTTAAAATGCTACAGATTACGCAGAATGTGATGTCATACAAAGATGTTACGGTGTGACGTTGTCAATACAGTGGCGTGTGATGACACAGATTATTTCTGCTGTCGATGCTCGCACATGACACCCTATTAGGGTATATATTGCCTAGCGTACTGGATGACTGCGATTCACTATATAGCGGTTGTGAGGTCATAAGTCGCAGTAGTGTGAACGACCCTTATGGAGTAGATGTGATGTCTACTAGAGTGTGAATTGATGTCACACGGTATAGTGGGTGTGATGTCACATCAAGTAGTGTGGTGTGATCATCAGTGGAGAGGTTGTGATGGCAAAGATTCAGTGCCGGTGTGCTGTCCCGAAACTATAGTGGGTTGAGACGTCATGTTGATAGTGGATGTGACATCATAAATCCTGTGGTTTGTGTTATAAAGAGGATGTGATGCCATCTTACAGTGTAAAATAATATCATATATGGCCGAGTGCTGGTATGTGAGCACACAGAGGGCTGTGCGGTTTATACAGAGGTGGGGTGAGTTGTCATATAATATATAGTGGATAGGATGGTCACACCGTATACTGGATGTGAATAGCATATATTTATTGGTTGTGATATATCGATAGCCTGGGTGTGATGACACTGATCCAGTTTGATGTTGAGGTCAGATATAGTGGACGTGATTGTCGTAACTAAAGTGGTGTGATGGACGTACAGAGTGGATGTGATGTCTTAGGTATTAACAGTTATGATTTCTTACATATAGTGGAGAGTAATGTTATACATATATTATGGGTTTGATAAAATTGATACTTGTTGCAGTGAAGATACGAGTTCTGTCGGTGTGATAGCAGATTTGGTGTCTGTGATGTGTTAAACAATGGTTCTTGTTCTCA
>JAJLRB010000182.1:0-41648 GCA_020976825.1 Odocoileus hemionus
AGTGGTGTGATATCATACAGAGTGGATGTGTTGTCATATGTAGTTCATAAGATGTCATAGACATTGCGGCTGTGGTATCATGCATACAATGGGGGTTATATGATCAATAATCTGTGTGTGATGACACTGGTAGAGTGGATTTGCTGTCAGATATAAAGGGTATGATGTGAGAAAAAGAAGATTTGATGTCACGAATAGAGTGAATTTATGTCAATCAGCGTGGGTGTGATGGCATATATACTGCATATTGTTCGATACATATAGTATGCGTGGTGTCCTACATACAGTGTGTGTTATATCATTGATAGAGTGGGTGTCATCACACTGATGCAGATTATGGAGTTTATGCTGTCAGATAGAGTGGTTGTACTCTCTTTACACGGTGTGCTTCATGTCAAATATAGTGGATATGAATTCAGAACCATAGTGGATGTGATGGGACAGATGGAGTTGCTCTGATGTCACAGATATAGGGAATGAGATGTCATAAACCGTGGATGTGATGTCATATGGAGGGGATCTGATGTCATGAATGCAGTGTTTGTGATGTCCTAAATTCTGTTCATTGATATCATAAAGTGTAAATGTGATGTCATGTAGAAATGTATGATGTCATATGTGTGCCCTGTCATGACTTAAAATACTTGTTCTGATGTCATCGACACAGAGGTACATCGATACACACGTGTGTGTCATCTGTGTTATGGCACAAATACAGTGACTGTGATGTCAAATATAGTGTGTGAGATGTCATGTGTAGACGTTGCTTTCTCATGAAAGCAGTTTGTGTGATATCATATAGATTGCATATGATGTCATAAATATACTAGCTGTGATGTCATACATATAGGGCTGTGATGTCATAAAAAAGTTTATGTCATGTCATTCATCCTGAAAGTGCTGTCATTCATAGAGTGTGTGTGATATCGTCCAGAGAATGGGGGTGGTATCATTGATACACTGGGTTTCAGGACAAGCATACAGTGGATGTAGTCTCAGATACAATGGGTGAGATGGCAGATATAACATTAGTGTTGTCATGTGTGTGATCTCATCTATAGTGTTTGTGATGCCACGAATGCAATGGAGGTAATACGATGACTGCAATGGTTTGAAGTCATAAAGAGTGGATGCGACATTTTGTATAGTGCCTAAGATGTCATACATAAAATCGGTGTGATGGTATACGTACAGTTGGTCTGAGGTCATCATTAGAGTGGTTGTGATGACACAGATACAGTGGATGCAATGTCAGATATATTTGGAGTGATGTCATGAGTACAGTGCATGCGATGTCATAAATAATGTGGTGTCATATCATAAAATGTGGACGTGATGCCTTAAATAGTGTTTATGATGGTACGCAAACAGGGGTGTGATGTCATACATACAAAGGGTGTGATAAGATGGAAAGAGTGGGTGTGAGACACAGATACAGTGGTTGTGAGGTAACAAAACTAGTGAATATGTATTGTATACAATGGATACGATGTCATCATATATAGCGGATGAGATCTCATAGATACACTTGTTGTGATATCATCAATACAGTGGATGTGATGACAATGATACTGTGGATATGATGTCAAATATAGTGTGCGTGATGCCTTAGAAATGGTGGTTTGATGTCGTAACGTGAGGATGTGTTGTCTTCCACAGTGCAAATATGCTACACATACGCAGAGTGTGATGTCATACAAGGAGTAGGTGTGACGTGGTCAATACAGTCGGTGTGATGACACAGATTATTTGCTGTGATGTCACATGTATAGGGTATATATTGCCCTACATACTGGATGTGGTTTCATACATAGAAGTTGTGACGTCATAAGTACAGTAGTGTGAAGACTTCAGGAGTAGATGTGATGTTATAGAGTGCAACTGATGTCACACATATAGTGGGTGTGATGTTACATAAAATTGGGCGTGATATCAGTGGAGAGGTTTTGATGGCAAAGATACAGTGTGTGTGCTGTCTCATATAGTGTGTGTGACGTCATGTCTGATGTGGACGTGAAATCATTAATACTGTGGTTTGCTGTTTTAAAGAGGATGTGATGCCATCTACAGTGCAAATGATATCATACATAGGCCGAGTGTGGTGTCAGCAACACAGAGGTTTGTGATGTTATACAGACTGGGTGTGATGTCATAAATATAGTGCATAGGATGTCAAACATATACTGGATGTGATATCATATATATATTGGTTGTGATATCATCGATAAACGGGATGTGACGACACAGATCCAGTTGATGGGAGGTCAGATATAGTGGACGTGATGTCATAAATAAAGTGGTGTGATGTCGTAAAGAGTGGATGTGATGTCATAGGTATTACATATGATTTCATACATATAGTGGAGGTGATGTCATACATACACTGGGTTTGATAAAACTGATACATTTTCTGTGATAACACAGATACTGTGGGTGTGATATCAGATATGGTGTCTGTGAAGTACACAATGGTTCTGTTCTCATAACTGTGTGTGATGCCATATAAAGTAGATAAGTCGTAAAGGTAGAGTGTGTGATGTCATAGATAGAGTCATTTTATGACGTCACCCTATATAGTGACTGTGATATCATACACAGTAGATGAAATGTCATATCGAATGTAATGCGTGTGATGTCATGAATACAGCGCATGTGATGTCATAAATACTGAGGATTGTTGTCATAGAGTGTGGATATGATGTCATGTGTACTGCATCTGATGGCATACATATGCCACCTGTGATCTCCTACATAGTTTGTGTGATGGCGTCGACAAAGTGGGGGTGATGACATATAGAGTGGATGTGATGGCAGTTAGAACGAGTTTCAAGACAGACATAGAGCTTGTGTAGTCATACACAGAGTGTGAGTGAGAACGTATATAGTGGATATGATGTCCTAAACGTAGTATGTGCCATGACATCGGATACAGTGGTAGTGTTCCCGTTCATATAGCAAGTGCGATGTTTTTTTTTTTTTTTTCTTTTTGCGATGTTATTTTTACTGAGGAAGTTGTCTAAAGCTTAGTAGGTGTCTTGTCAAAATTACAGTGTCCGTGATGTCACAAGTAGAGTGTATGTGATGTCATATACAGTTGGTGGGGTGTCATGAATCGATTGCATGTGTTGCCATGAATACAGACTTGTGATGTCATAAAGAGTGGGTGTTAGGTCACAAATTAATCACAGGATGTCATACATACAGTGGGCTTGATATCACACATAATGCTGGTGTGGTATAATCAATATACCCAGTAATGACCCAGGTACAGGGGATGCGATGTCAGATATACTGGGTTGATGACATGAGAACAGTGGGTGTGATGTCATAGAGTGTGTGTGATATATCATACAGAGTGGATGTGTTGTCATATGTAGTTCATAAGATGTCATAGACATTGCGGCTGTGGTATCATGCATACAAGGGGGGGTTATATGATCAATAATCTGTGTGTGATGACACTGGTAGAGTGGATTTGCTGTCAGATATAAAGGGTATGATGTGAGAAAAAGAAGATTTGATGTCACGAATAGAGTGAATTTATGTCAATCAGCGTGGGTGTGATGGCATATATACTGCATATTGTTCGATACATATAGTATGCGTGGTGTCCTACATACAGTGTGTGTTATATCATTGATAGAGTGGGTGTCATCACACTGATGCAGATTATGGAGTTTATGCTGTCAGATAGAGTGGTTGTACTCTCTTTACACGGTGTGCTTCATGTCAAATATAGTGGATATGAATTCAGAACCATAGTGGATGTGATGGGACAGATGGAGTTGCTCTGATGTCACAGATATAGGGAATGAGATGTCATAAACCGTGGATGTGATGTCATATGGAGGGGATCTGATGTCATGAATGCAGTGTTTGTGATGTCCTAAATTCTGTTCATTGATATCATAAAGTGTAAATGTGATGTCATGTAGAATGTATGATGTCATATGTGTGCCCTGTCATGACTTAAAATACTTGTTCTGATGTCATCGACACAGAGGTACATCGATACACACGTGTGTGTCATCTGTGTTATGGCACAAATACAGTGACTGTGATGTCAAATATAGTGTGTGAGATGTCATGTGTAGACGTTGCTTTCTCATGAAAGCAGTTTGTGTGATATCATATAGATTGCATATGATGTCATAAATATACTAGCTGTGATGTCATACATATAGGGCTGTGATGTCATAAAAAGTTTATGTCATGTCATTCATCCTGAAAGTGCTGTCATTCATAGAGTGTGTGTGATATCGTCCAGAGAATGGGGGTGGTATCATTGATACACTGGGTTTCAGGACAAGCATACAGTGGATGTAGTCTCAGATACAATGGGTGAGATGGCAGATATAACATTAGTGTTGTCATGTGTGTGATCTCATCTATAGTGTTTGTGATGCCACGAATGCAATGGAGGTAATACGATGACTGCAATGGTTTGAAGTCATAAAGAGTGGATGCGACATTTTGTATAGTGCCTAAGATGTCATACATAAAATCGGTGTGATGGTATACGTACAGTTGGTCTGAGGTCATCATTAGAGTGGTTGTGATGACACAGATACAGTGGATGCAATGTCAGATATATTTGGAGTGATGTCATGAGTACAGTGCATGCGATGTCATAAATAATGTGGTGTCATATCATAAAATGTGGACGTGATGCCTTAAATAGTGTTTATGATGGTACGCAAACAGGGGTGTGATGTCATACATACAAAGGGTGTGATAAGATGGAAAGAGTGGGTGTGAGACACAGATACAGTGGTTGTGAGGTAACAAAACTAGTGAATATGTATTGTATACAATGGATACGATGTCATCATATATAGCGGATGAGATCTCATAGATACACTTGTTGTGATATCATCAATACAGTGGATGTGATGACAATGATACTGTGGATATGATGATATCAAAAATATAGTGTGCGTGATGCCTTAGAAATGGTGGTTTGATGTCGTAACGTGAGGATGTGTTGTCTTCCACAGTGCAAATATGCTACACATACGCAGAGTGTGATGTCATACAAGGAGTAGGTGTGACGTGGTCAATACAGTCGGTGTGATGACACAGATTATTTGCTGTGATGTCACATGTATAGGGTATATATTGCCCTACATACTGGATGTGGTTTCATACATAGAAGTTGTGACGTCATAAGTACAGTAGTGTGAAGACTTCAGGAGTAGATGTGATGTTATAGAGTGCAACTGATGTCACACATATAGTGGGTGTGATGTTACATAAAATTGGGCGTGATATCAGTGGAGAGGTTTTGATGGCAAAGATACAGTGTGTGTGCTGTCTCATATAGTGTGTGTGACGTCATGTCTGATGTGGACGTGAAATCATTAATACTGTGGTTTGCTGTTTTAAAGAGGATGTGATGCCATCTACAGTGCAAATGATATCATACATAGGCCGAGTGTGGTGTCAGCAACACAGAGGTTTTGTGATGTTATACAGACTGGGTGTGATGTCATAAATATAGTGCATAGGATGTCAAACATATACTGGATGTGATCATCATATATATATTGGTTGTGATATCATCGATAAACGGGATGTGACGACACAGATCCAGTTGATGGGAGGTCAGATATAGTGGACGTGATGTCATAAATAAAGTGGTGTGATGTCGTAAAGAGTGGATGTGATGTCATAGGTATTACATATGATTTTTCATACATATAGTGGAGGTGATGTCATACATACACTGGGTTTGATAAAACTGATACATTTTCTGTGATAACACAGATACTGTGGGTGTGATATCAGATATGGTGTCTGTGAAGTACACAATGGTTCTGTTCTCATAACTGTGTGTGATGCCATATAAAGTAGATAAGTCGTAAAGGTAGAGTGTGTGATGTCATAGATAGAGTCATTTATGACGTCACCCTATATAGTGACTGTGATATCATACACAGTAGATGAAATGTCATATCGAATGTAATGCGTGTGATGTCATGAATACAGCGCATGTGATGTCATAAATACTGAGGATTGTTGTCATAGAGTGTGGATATGATGTCATGTGTACTGCATCTGATGGCATACATATGCCACCTGTGATCTCCTACATAGTTTGTGTGATGGCGTCGACAAAGTGGGGGTGATGACATATAGAGTGGATGTGATGGCAGTTAGAACGAGTTTCAAGACAGACATAGAGCTTGTGTAGTCATACACAGAGTGTGAGTGAGAACGTATATAGTGGATATGATGTCCTAAACGTAGTATGTGCCATGACATCGGATACAGTGGTAGTGTTCCCGTTCATATAGCAAGTGCGATGTTATTTTTTTTTTTTTTTTTGCGATGTTATTTTTACTGAGGAAGTTGTCTAAAGCTTAGTAGGTGTCTTGTCAAAATTACACAGTCCCGTGATGTCACAAGTAGAGTGTATGTGATGTCATATACAGTTGGTGGGGTGTCATGAATCGATTGCATGTGTTGCCATGAATACAGACTTGTGATGTCATAAAGAGTGGGTGTTAGGTCACAAATTAATCACAGGATGTCATACATACAGTGGGCTTGATATCACACATAATGCTGGTGTGGTATAATCAATATACCCAGTAATGACCCAGGTACAGGGGATGCGATGTCAGATATACTGGGTTGATGACATGAGAACAGTGGGTGTGATGTCATAGAGTGGTGTGATATCATACAGAGTGGATGTGTTGTCATATGTAGTTCATAAGATGTCATAGACATTGCGGCTGTGGTATCATGCATACAATGGGGGTTATATGATCAATAATCTGTGTGTGATGACACTGGTAGAGTGGATTTGCTGTCAGATATAAAGGGTATGATGTGAGAAAAAGAAGATTTGATGTCACGAATAGAGTGAATTTATGTCAATCAGCGTGGGTGTGATGGCATATATACTGCATATTGTTCGATACATATAGTATGCGTGGTGTCCTACATACAGTGTGTGTTATATCATTGATAGAGTGGGTGTCATCACACTGATGCAGATTATGGAGTTTATGCTGTCAGATAGAGTGGTTGTACTCTCTTTACACGGTGTGCTTCATGTCAAATATAGTGGATATGAATTCAGAACCATAGTGGATGTGATGGGACAGATGGAGTTGCTCTGATGTCACAGATATAGGGAATGAGATGTCATAAACCGTGGATGTGATGTCATATGGAGGGGATCTGATGTCATGAATGCAGTGTTTGTGATGTCCTAAATTCTGTTCATTGATATCATAAAGTGTAAATGTGATGTCATGTAGAATGTATGATGTCATATGTGTGCCCTGTCATGACTTAAAATACTTGTTCTGATGTCATCGACACAGAGGTACATCGATACACACACGTGTGTGTCATCTGTGTTATGGCACAAATACAGTGACTGTGATGTCAAATATAGTGTGTGAGATGTCATGTGTAGACGTTGCTTTCTCATGAAAGCAGTTTGTGTGATATCATATAGATTGCATATGATGTCATAAATATACTAGCTGTGATGTCATACATATAGGGCTGTGATGTCATAAAAAGTTTATGTCATGTCATTCATCCTGAAAGTGCTGTCATTCATAGAGTGTGTGTGATATCGTCCAGAGAATGGGGGTGGTATCATTGATACACTGGGTTTCAGGACAAGCATACAGTGGATGTAGTCTCAGATACAATGGGTGAGATGGCAGATATAACATTAGTGTTGTCATGTGTGTGATCTCATCTATAGTGTTTGTGATGCCACGAATGCAATGGAGGTAATACGATGACTGCAATGGTTTGAAGTCATAAAGAGTGGATGCGACATTTTGTATAGTGCCTAAGATGTCATACATAAAATCGGTGTGATGGTATACGTACAGTTGGTCTGAGGTCATCATTAGAGTGGTTGTGATGACACAGATACAGTGGATGCAATGTCAGATATATTTGGAGTGATGTCATGAGTACAGTGCATGCGATGTCATAAATAATGTGGTGTCATATCATAAAATGTGGACGTGATGCCTTAAATAGTGTTTATGATGGTACGCAAACAGGGGTGTGATGTCATACATACAAAGGGTGTGATAAGATGGAAAGAGTGGGTGTGAGACACAGATACAGTGGTTGTGAGGTAACAAAACTAGTGAATATGTATTGTATACAATGGATACGATGTCATCATATATAGCGGATGAGATCTCATAGATACACTTGTTGTGATATCATCAATACAGTGGATGTGATGACAATGATACTGTGGATATGATATCAAATATAGTGTGCGTGATGCCTTAGAAATGGTGGTTTGATGTCGTAACGTGAGGATGTGTTGTCTTCCACAGTGCAAATATGCTACACATACGCAGAGTGTGATGATTCATACATACAAGGAGTAGGTGTGACGTGGTCAATACAGTCGGTGTGATGACACAGATTATTTGCTGTGATGTCACATGTATAGGGTATATATTGCCCTACATACTGGATGTGGTTTCATACATAGAAGATGTGACGTCATAAGTACAGTAGTGTGAAGACTTCAGGAGTAGATGTGATGTTATAGAGTGCAACTGATGTCACACATATAGTGGGTGTGATGTTACATAAAATTGGGCGTGATATCAGTGGAGAGGTTTTGTTGGCAAAGATACAGTGTGTGTGCTGTCTCATATAGTGTGTGTGACGTCATGTCTGATGTGGACGTGAAATCATTAATACTGTGGTTTGCTGTTTTAAAGAGGATGTGATGCCATCTACAGTGCAAATGATATCATACATAGGCCGAGTGTGGTGTCAGCAACACAGAGGTTTGTGATGTTATACAGACTGGGTGTGATGTCATAAATATAGTGCATAGGATGTCAAACATATACTGGATGTGATATATATATATATATTGGTTGTGATATCATCGATAAACGGGATGTGACGACACAGATCCAGTTGATGGGAGGTCAGATATAGTGGACGTGATGTCATAAATAAAGTGGTGTGATGTCGTAAAGAGTGGATGTGATGTCATAGGTATTACATATGATTTCATACATATAGTGGAGGTGATGTCATACATACACTGGTTTGATAAAACTGATACATTTTCTGTGATAACACAGATACTGTGGGTGTGATATCAGATATGGTGTCTGTGAAGTACACAATGGTTCTGTTCTCATAACTGTGTGTGATGCCATATAAAGTAGATAAGTCGTAAAGGTAGAGTGTGTGATGTCATAGATAGAGTCATTTTATGACGTCACCCTATATAGTGACTGTGATATCATACACAGTAGATGAAATGTCATATCGAATGTAATGCGTGTGATGTCATGAATACAGCGCATGTGATGTCATAAATACTGAGGATTGTTGTCATATAGAGTGTGGATATGATGTCATGTGTACTGCATCTGATGGCATACATATGCCACCTGTGATCTCCTACATAGTTTGTGTGATGGCGTCGACAAAGTGGGGGTGATGACATATAGAGTGGATGTGATGGCAGTTAGAACGAGTTTCAAGACAGACATAGAGCTTGTGTAGTCATACACAGAGTGTGAGTGAGAACGTATATAGTGGATATGATGTCCTAAACGTAGTATGTGCCATGACATCGGATACAGTGGTAGTGTTCCCGTTCATATAGCAAGTGCGATGTTTTTTTTTTTTTTTTCTTTTTGCGATGTTATTTTTACTGAGGAAGTTGTCTAAAGCTTAGTAGGTGTCTTGTCAAAATTACAGTGTCCGTGATGTCACAAGTAGAGTGTATGTGATGTCATATACAGTTGGTGGGGTGTCATGAATCGATTGCATGTGTTGCCATGAATACAGACTTGTGATGTCATAAAGAGTGGGTGTTAGGTCACAAATTAATCACAGGATGTCATACATACAGTGGGCTTGATATCACACATAATGCTGGTGTGGTATAATCAATATACCCAGTAATGACCCAGGTACACAGGGGATGCGATGTCAGATATACTGGGTTGATGACATGAGAAGTGGGTGTGATGTCATAGAGTGGTGTGATATCATACAGAGTGGATGTGTTGTCATATGTAGTTCATAAGATGTCATAGACATTGCGGCTGTGGTATCATGCATACAATGGGGGTTATATGATCAATAATCTGTGTGTGATGACACTGGTAGAGTGGATTTGCTGTCAGATATAAAGGGTATGATGTGAGAAAAAGAAGATTTGATGTCACGAATAGAGTGAATTTATGTCAATCAGCGTGGGTGTGATGGCATATATACTGCATATTGTTCGATACATATAGTATGCGTGGTGTCCTACATACAGTGTGTGTTATATCATTGATAGAGTGGGTGTCATCACACTGATGAGCAGATTATGGAGTTTATGCTGTCAGATAGAGTGGTTGTACTCTCTTTACACGGTGTGCTTCATGTCAAATATAGTGGATATGAATTCAGAACCATAGTGGATGTGATGGGACAGATGGAGTTGCTCTGATGTCACAGATATAGGGAATGAGATGTCATAAACCGTGGATGTGATGTCATATGGAGGGGATCTGATGTCATGAATGCAGTGTTTGTGATGTCCTAAATTCTGTTCATTGATATCATAAAGTGTAAATGTGATGTCATGTAGAATGTATGATGTCATATGTGTGCCCTGTCATGACTTAAAATACTTGTTCTGATGTCATCGACACAGAGGTACATCGATACACACGTGTGTGTCATCTGTGTTATGGCACAAATACAGTGACTGTGATGTCAAATATAGTGTGTGAGATGTCATGTGTAGACGTTGCTTTCTCATGAAAGCAGTTTGTGTGATATCATATAGATTGCATATGATGTCATAAATATACTAGCTGTGCTGTGATGTCATACATATAGGGCTGTGATGTCATAAAAAGTTTATGTCATGTCATTCATCCTGAAAGTGCTGTCATTCATAGAGTGTGTGTGATATCGTCCAGAGAATGGGGGTGGTATCATTGATACACTGGGTTTCAGGACAAGCATACAGTGGATGTAGTCTCAGATACAATGGGTGAGATGGCAGATATAACATTAGTGTTGTCATGTGTGTGATCTCATCTATAGTGTTTGTGATGCCACGAATGCAATGGAGGTAATACGATGACTGCAATGGTTTGAAGTCATAAAGAGTGGATGCGACATTTTGTATAGTGCCTAAGATGTCATACATAAAATCGGTGTGATGGTATACGTACAGTTGGTCTGAGGTCATCATTAGAGTGGTTGTGATGACACAGATACAGTGGATGCAATGTCAGATATATTTGGAGTGATGTCATGAGTACAGTGCATGCGATGTCATAAATAATGTGGTGTCATATCATAAAATGTGGACGTGATGCCTTAAATAGTGTTTATGATGGTACGCAAACAGGGGTGTGATGTCATACATACAAAGGGTGTGATAAGATGGAAAGAGTGGGTGTGAGACACAGATACAGTGGTTGTGAGGTAACAAAACTAGTGAATATGTATTGTATACAATGGATACGATGTCATCATATATAGCGGATGAGATCTCATAGATACACTTGTTGTGATATCATCAATACAGTGGATGTGATGACAATGATACTGTGGATATGATATCAAATATAGTGTGCGTGATGCCTTAGAAATGGTGGTTTGATGTCGTAACGTGAGGATGTGTTGTCTTCCACAGTGCAAATATGCTACACATACGCAGAGTGTGATGTCATACAAGGAGTAGGTGTGACGTGGTCAATACAGTCGGTGTGATGACACAGATTATTTGCTGTGATGTCACATGTATAGGGTATATATTGCCCTACATACTGGATGTGGTTTCATACATAGAAGATGTGACGTCATAAGTACAGTAGTGTGAAGACTTCAGGAGTAGATGTGATGTTATAGAGTGCAACTGATGTCACACATATAGTGGGTGTGATGTTACATAAAATTGGGCGTGATATCAGTGGAGAGGTTTTGTTGGCAAAGATACAGTGTGTGTGCTGTCTCATATAGTGTGTGTGACGTCATGTCTGATGTGGACGTGAAATCATTAATACGGTGGTTTGCTGTTTTTAAAGAGGATGTGATGCCATCTACAGTGCAAATGATATCATACATAGGCCGAGTGTGGTGTCAGCAACACAGAGGTTTGTGATGTTATACAGACTGGGTGTGATGTCATAAATATAGTGCATAGGATGTCAAACATATACTGATGTGATATCATATATATATTGGTTGTGATATCATCGATAAACGGGATGTGACGACACAGATCCAGTTGATGGGAGGTCAGATATAGTGGACGTGATGTCATAAATAAAGTGGTGTGATGTCGTAAAGAGTGGATGTGATGTCATAGGTATTACATATGATTTCATACATATAGTGGAGGTGATGTCATACATACACTGGGTTTGATAAAACTGATACATTTTCTGTGATAACACAGATACTGTGGGTGTGATATCAGATATGGTGTCTGTGAAGTACACAATGGTTCTGTTCTCATAACTGTGTGTGATGCCATATAAAGTAGATAAGTCGTAAAGGTAGAGTGTGTGATGTCATAGATAGAGTCATTTTATGACGTCACCCTATATAGTGACTGTGATATCATACACAGTAGATGAAATGTCATATCGAATGTAATGCGTGTGATGTCATGAATACAGCGCATGTGATGTCATAAATACTGAGGATTGTTGTCATAGAGTGTGGATATGATGTCATGTGTACTGCATCTGATGGCATACATATGCCACCTGTGATCTCCTACATAGTTTGTGTGATGGCGTCGACAAAGTGGGGGTGATGACATATAGAGTGGATGTGATGGCAGTTAGAACGAGTTTCAAGACAGACATAGAGCTTGTGTAGTCATACACAGAGTGTGAGTGAGAACGTATATAGTGGATATGATGTCCTAAACGTAGTATGTGCCATGACATCGGATACAGTGGTAGTGTTCCCGTTCATATAGCAAGTGCGATGTTTTTTTTTTTTTCTTTTTGCGATGTTATTTTTACTGAGGAAGTTGTCTAAAGCTTAGTAGGTGTCTTGTCAAAATTACAGTGTCCGTGATGTCACAAGTAGAGTGTATGTGATGTCATATACAGTTGGTGGGGTGTCATGAATCGATTGCATGTGTTGCCATGAATACAGACTTGTGATGTCATAAAGAGTGGGTGTTAGGTCACAAATTAATCACAGGATGTCATACATACAGTGGGCTTGATATCACACATAATGCTGGTGTGGTATAATCAATATACCCAGTAATGACCCAGGTACAGGGGATGCGATGTCAGATATACTGGGTTGATGACATGAGAACAGTGGGTGTGATGTCATAGAGTGGTGTGATATCATACAGAGTGGATGTGTTGTCATATGTAGTTCATAAGATGTCATAGACATTGCGGCTGTGGTATCATGCATACAATGGGGGTTATATGATCAATAATCTGTGTGTGATGACACTGGTAGAGTGGATTTGCTGTCAGATATAAAGGGTATGATGTGAGAAAAAGAAGATTTGATGTCACGAATAGAGTGAATTTATGTCAATCAGCGTGGGTGTGATGGCATATATACTGCATATTGTTCGATACATATAGTATGCGTGGTGTCCTACATACAGTGTGTGTTATATCATTGATAGAGTGGGTGTCATCACACTGATGCAGATTATGGAGTTTATGCTGTCAGATAGAGTGGTTGTACTCTCTTTACACGGTGTGCTTCATGTCAAATATAGTGGATATGAATTCAGAACCATAGTGGATGTGATGGGACAGATGGAGTTGCTCTGATGTCACAGATATAGGGAATGAGATGTCATAAACCGTGGATGTGATGTCATATGGAGGGGATCTGATGTCATGAATGCAGTGTTTGTGATGTCCTAAATTCTGTTCATTGATATCATAAAGTGTAAATGTGATGTCATGTAGAATGTATGATGTCATATGTGTGCCCTGTCATGACTTAAAATACTTGTTCTGATGTCATCGACACAGAGGTACATCGATACACACGTGTGTGTCATCTGTGTTATGGCACAAATACAGTGACTGTGATGTCAAATATAGTGTGTGAGATGTCATGTGTAGACGTTGCTTTCTCATGAAAGCAGTTTGTGTGATATCATATAGATTGCATATGATGTCATAAATATACTAGCTGTGATGTCATACATATAGGGCTGTGATGTCATAAAAAGTTTATGTCATGTCATTCATCCTGAAAGTGCTGTCATTCATAGAGTGTGTGTGATATCGTCCAGAGAATGGGGGTGGTATCATTGATACACTGGGTTTCAGGACAAGCATACAGTGGATGTAGTCTCAGATACAATGGGTGAGATGGCAGATATAACATTAGTGTTGTCATGTGTGTGATCTCATCTATAGTGTTTGTGATGCCACGAATGCAATGGAGGTAATACGATGACTGCAATGGTTTGAAGTCATAAAGAGTGGATGCGACATTTTGTATAGTGCCTAAGATGTCATACATAAAATCGGTGTGATGGTATACGTACAGTTGGTCTGAGGTCATCATTAGAGTGGTTGTGATGACACAGATACAGTGGATGCAATGTCAGATATATTTGGAGTGATGTCATGAGTACAGTGCATGCGATGTCATAAATAATGTGGTGTCATATCATAAAATGTGGACGTGATGCCTTAAATAGTGTTTATGATGGTACGCAAACAGGGGTGTGATGTCATACATACAAAGGGTGTGATAAGATGGAAAGAGTGGGTGTGAGACACAGATACAGTGGTTGTGAGGTAACAAAACTAGTGAATATGTATTGTATACAATGGATACGATGTCATCATATATAGCGGATGAGATCTCATAGATACACTTGTTGTGATATCATCAATACAGTGGATGTGATGACAATGATACTGTGGATATGATATCAAATATAGTGTGCGTGATGCCTTAGAAATGGTGGTTTGATGTCGTAACGTGAGGATGTGTTGTCTTCCACAGTGCAAATATGCTACACATACGCAGAGTGTGATGTCATACAAGGAGTAGGTGTGACGTGGTCAATACAGTCGGTGTGATGACACAGATTATTTGCTGTGATGTCACATGTATAGGGTATATATTGCCCTACATACTGGATGTGGTTTCATACATAGAAGATGTGACGTCATAAGTACAGTAGTGTGAAGACTTCAGGAGTATGTGATGTGATTATAGAGCAACTGATGTCACACATATAGTGGGTGTGATGTTACATAAAATTGGGCGTGATATCAGTGGAGAGGTTTTGTTGGCAAAGATACAGTGTGTGTGCTGTCTCATATAGTGTGTGTGACGTCATGTCTGATGTGGACGTGAAATCATTAATACTGTGGTTTGCTGTTTTAAAGAGGATGTGATGCCATCTACAGTGCAAATGATATCATACATAGGCCGAGTGTGGTGTCAGCAACACAGAGGTTTGTGATGTTATACAGACTGGGTGTGATGTCATAAATATAGTGCATAGGATGTCAAACATATACTGGATGTGATATCATATATATATATTGGTTGTGATATCATCGATAAACGGGATGTGACGACACAGATCCAGTTGATGGGAGGTCAGATATAGTGGACGTGATGTCATAAATAAAGTGGTGTGATGTCGTAAAGAGTGGATGTGATGTCATAGGTATTACATATGATTTCATACATATAGTGGAGGTGATGTCATACATACACTGGTTTGATAAAACTGATACATTTTCTGTGATAACACAGATACTGTGGGTGTGATATCAGATATGGTGTCTGTGAAGTACACAATGGTTCTGTTCTCATAACTGTGTGTGATGCCATATAAAGTAGATAAGTCGTAAAGGTAGAGTGTGTGATGTCATAGATAGAGTCATTTTATGACGTCACCCTATATAGTGACTGTGATATCATACACAGTAGATGAAATGTCATATCGAATGTAATGCGTGTGATGTCATGAATACAGCGCATGTGATGTCATAAATACTGAGGATTGTTGTCATAGAGTGTGGATATGATGTCATGTGTACTGCATCTGATGGCATACATATGCCACCTGTGATCTCCTACATAGTTTGTGTGATGGCGTCGACAAAGTGGGGGTGATGACATATAGAGTGGATGTGATGGCAGTTAGAACGAGTTTCAAGACAGACATAGAGCTTGTGTAGTCATACACAGAGTGTGAGTGAGAACGTATATAGTGGATATGATGTCCTAAACGTAGTATGTGCCATGACATCGGATACAGTGGTAGTGTTCCCGTTCATATAGCAAGTGCGATGTTATTTTTTTTTTTTCTTTTTGCGATGTTATTTTTACTGAGGAAGTTGTCTAAAGCTTAGTAGGTGTCTTGTCAAAATTACAGTGTCCGTGATGTCACAAGTAGAGTGTATGTGATGTCATATACAGTTGGTGGGGTGTCATGAATCGATTGCATGTGTTGCCATGAATACAGACTTGTGATGTCATAAAGAGTGGGTGTTAGGTCACAAATTAATCACAGGATGTCATACATACAGTGGGCTTGATATCACACATAATGCTGGTGTGGTATAATCAATATACCCAGTAATGACCCAGGTACAGGGGATGCGATGTCAGATATACTGGGTTGATGACATGAGAACAGTGGGTGTGATGTCATAGAGTGGTGTGATATCATACAGAGTGGATGTGTTGTGTCATATGTAGTTCATAAGATGTCATAGACATTGCGGCTGTGGTATCATGCATACAATGGGGGTTATATGATCAATAATCTGTGTGTGATGACACTGGTAGAGTGGATTTGCTGTCAGATATAAAGGGGGTATGATGTGAGAAAAAGAAGATTTGATGTCACGAATAGAGTGAATTTATGTCAATCAGCGTGGGTGTGATGGCATATATACTGCATATTGTTCGATACATATAGTATGCGTGGTGTCCTACATACAGTGTGTGTTATATCATTGATAGAGTGGGTGTCATCACACTGATGCAGATTATGGAGTTTATGCTGTCAGATAGAGTGGTTGTACTCTCTTTACACGGTGTGCTTCATGTCAAATATAGTGGATATGAATTCAGAACCATAGTGGATGTGATGGGACAGATGGAGTTGCTCTGATGTCACAGATATAGGGAATGAGATGTCATAAACCGTGGATGTGATGTCATATGGAGGGGATCTGATGTCATGAATGCAGTGTTTGTGATGTCCTAAATTCTGTTCATTGATATCATAAAGTGTAAATGTGATGTCATGTAGAATGTATGATGTCATATGTGTGCCCTGTCATGACTTAAAATACTTGTTCTGATGTCATCGACACAGAGGTACATCGATACACACGTGTGTGTCATCTGTGTTATGGCACAAATACAGTGACTGTGATGTCAAATATAGTGTGTGAGATGTCATGTGTAGACGTTGCTTTCTCATGAAAGCAGTTTGTGTGATATCATATAGATTGCATATGATGTCATAAATATACTAGCTGTGATGTCATACATATAGGGCTGTGATGTCATAAAAAGTTTATGTCATGTCATTCATCCTGAAAGTGCTGTCATTCATAGAGTGTGTGTGATATCGTCCAGAGAATGGGGGTGGTATCATTGATACACTGGGTTTCAGGACAAGCATACAGTGGATGTAGTCTCAGATACAAATGGGTGAGATGGCAGATATAACATTAGTGTTGTCATGTGTGTGATCTCATCTATAGTGTTTGTGATGCCACGAATGCAATGGAGGTAATACGATGACTGCAATGGTTTGAAGTCATAAAGAGTGGATGCGACATTTTGTATAGTGCCTAAGATGTCATACATAAAATCGGTGTGATGGTATACGTACAGTTGGTCTGAGGTCATCATTAGAGTGGTTGTGATGACACAGATACAGTGGATGCAATGTCAGATATATTTGGAGTGATGTCATGAGTACAGTGCATGCGATGTCATAAATAATGTGGTGTCATATCATAAAATGTGGACGTGATGCCTTAAATAGTGTTTATGATGGTACGCAAACAGGGGTGTGATGTCATACATACAAAGGGTGTGATAAGATGGAAAGAGTGGGTGTGAGACACAGATACAGTGGTTGTGAGGTAACAAAACTAGTGAATATGTATTGTATACAATGGATACGATGTCATCATATATAGCGGATGAGATCTCATAGATACACTTGTTGTGATATCATCAATACAGTGGATGTGATGACAATGATACTGTGGATATGATATCAAATATAGTGTGCGTGATGCCTTAGAAATGGTGGTTTGATGTCGTAACGTGAGGATGTGTTGTCTTCCACAGTGCAAATATGCTACACATACGCAGAGTGTGATGTCATACAAGGAGTAGGTGTGACGTGGTCAATACAGTCGGTGTGATGACACAGATTATTTGCTGTGATGTCACATGTATAGGGTATATATTGCCCTACATACTGGATGTGGTTTCATACATAGAAGATGTGACGTCATAAGTACAGTAGTGTGAAGACTTCAGGAGTAGATGTGATGTTATAGAGTGCAACTGATGTCACACATATAGTGGGTGTGATGTTACATAAAATTGGGCGTGATATCAGTGGAGAGGTTTTGTTGGCAAAGATACAGTGTGTGTGCTGTCTCATATAGTGTGTGTGTGACGTCATGTCTGATGTGGACGTGAAATCATTAATACTGTGGTTTGCTGTTTTAAAGAGGATGTGATGCCATCTACAGTGCAAATGATATCATACATAGGCCGAGTGTGGTGTCAGCAACACAGAGGTTTGTGATGTTATACAGACTGGGTGTGATGTCATAAATATAGTGCATAGGATGTCAAACATATACTGGATGTGATATCATATATATATTGGTTGTGATATCATCGATAAACGGGATGTGACGACACAGATCCAGTTGATGGGAGGTCAGATATAGTGGACGTGATGTCATAAATAAAGTGGTGTGATGTCGTAAAGAGTGGATGTGATGTCATAGGTATTACATATGATTTCATACATATAGTGGAGGTGATGTCATACATACACTGGGTTTGATAAAACTGATACATTTTCTGTGATAACACAGATACTGTGGGTGTGATATCAGATATGGTGTCTGTGAAGTACACAATGGTTCTGTTCTCATAACTGTGTGTGTGTGATGCCATATAAAGTAGATAAGTCGTAAAGGTAGAGTGTGTGATGTCATAGATAGAGTCATTTTATGACGTCACCCTATATAGTGACTGTGATATCATACACAGTAGATGAAATGTCATATCGAATGTAATGCGTGTGATGTCATGAATACAGCGCATGTGATGTCATAAATACTGAGGATTGTTGTCATAGAGTGTGGATATGATGTCATGTGTACTGCATCTGATGGCATACATATGCCACCTGTGATCTCCTACATAGTTTGTGTGATGGCGTCGACAAAGTGGGGGTGATGACATATAGAGTGGATGTGATGGCAGTTAGAACGAGTTTCAAGACAGACATAGAGCTTGTGTAGTCATACACAGAGTGTGAGTGAGAACGTATATAGTGGATATGATGTCCTAAACGTAGTATGTGCCATGACATCGGATACAGTGGTAGTGTTCCCGTTCATATAGCAAGTGCGATGTTTTTTTTTTTTCTTTTTGCGATGTTATTTTTACTGAGGAAGTTGTCTAAAGCTTAGTAGGTGTCTTGTCAAAATTACAGTGTCCGTGATGTCACAAGTAGAGTGTATGTGATGTCATATACAGTTGGTGGGGTGTCATGAATCGATTGCATGTGTTGCCATGAATACAGACTTGTGATGTCATAAAGAGTGGGTGTTAGGTCACAAATTAATCACAGGATGTCATACATACAGTGGGCTTGATATCACACATAATGCTGGTGTGGTATAATCAATATACCCAGTAATGACCCAGGTACAGGGGATGCGATGTCAGATATACTGGGTTGATGACATGAGAACAGTGGGTGTGATGTCATAGAGTGGTGTGATATCATACAGAGTGGATGTGTTGTCATATGTAGTTCATAAGATGTCATAGACATTGCGGCTGTGGTATCATGCATACAATGGGGGTTATATGATCAATAATCTGTGTGTGATGACACGGTAGAGTGGATTTGCTGTCAGATATAAAGGGTATGATGTGAGAAAAAGAAGATTTGATGTCACGAATAGAGTGAATTTATGTCAATCAGCGTGGGTGTGATGGCATATATACTGCATATTGTTCGATACATATAGTATGCGTGGTGTCCTACATACAGTGTGTGTTATATCATTGATAGAGTGGGTGTCATCACACTGATGCAGATTATGGAGTTTATGCTGTCAGATAGAGTGGTTGTACTCTCTTTACACGGTGTGCTTCATGTCAAATATAGTGGATATGAATTCAGAACCATAGTGGATGTGATGGGACAGATGGAGTTGCTCTGATGTCACAGATATAGGGAATGAGATGTCATAAACCGTGGATGTGATGTCATATGGAGGGGATCTGATGTCATGAATGCAGTGTTTGTGATGTCCTAAATTCTGTTCATTGATATCATAAAGTGTAAATGTGATGTCATGTAGAATGTATGATGTCATATCATATGTGTGCCCTGTCATGACTTAAAATACTTGTTCTGATGTCATCGACACAGAGGTACATCGATACACACGTGTGTGTCATCTGTGTTATGGCACAAATACAGTGACTGTGATGTCAAATATAGTGTGTGAGATGTCATGTGTAGACGTTGCTTTCTCATGAAAGCAGTTTGTGATATGATATCATATAGATTGCATATGATGTCATAAATATACTAGCTGTGATGTCATACATATAGGGCTGTGATGTCATAAAAAGTTTATGTCATGTCATTCATCCTGAAAGTGCTGTCATTCATAGAGTGTGTGTGATATCGTCCAGAGAATGGGGGTGGTATCATTGATACACTGGGTTTCAGGACAAGCATACAGTGGATGTAGTCTCAGATACAATGGGTGAGATGGCAGATATAACATTAGTGTTGTCATGTGTGTGATCTCATCTATAGTGTTTGTGATGCCACGAATGCAATGGAGGTAATACGATGACTGCAATGGTTTGAAGTCATAAAGAGTGGATGCGACATTTTGTATAGTGCCTAAGATGTCATACATAAAATCGGTGTGATGGTATACGTACAGTTGGTCTGAGGTCATCATTTAGAGTGTTGTGATGACACAGATACAGTGGATGCAATGTCAGATATTTGGAGTGATGTCATGAGTACAGTGCATGCGATGTCATAAATAATGTGGTGTCATATCATAAAATGTGGACGTGATGCCTTAAATAGTGTTTATGATGGTACGCAAACAGGGGTGTGATGTCATACATACAAAGGGTGTGATAAGATGGAAAGAGTGGGTGTGAGACACAGATACAGTGGTTGTGAGGTAACAAAACTAGTGAATATGTATTGTATACAATGGATACGATGTCATCATATATAGCGGATGAGATCTCATAGATACACTTGTTGTGATATCATCAATACAGTGGATGTGATGACAATGATACTGTGGATATGATATCAAATATAGTGTGCGTGATGCCTTAGAAATGGTGGTTTGATGTCGTAACGTGAGGATGTGTTGTCTTCCACAGTGCAAATATGCTACACATACGCAGAGTGTGATGTCATACAAGGAGTAGGTGTGACGTGGTCAATACAGTCGGTGTGATGACACAGATTATTTGCTGTGATGTCACATGTATAGGGTATATATTGCCCTACATACTGGATGTGGTTTCATACATAGAAGATGTGACGTCATAAGTACAGTAGTGTGAAGACTTCAGGAGTAGATGTGATGTTATAGAGTGCAACTGATGTCACACATATAGTGGGTGTGATGTTACATAAAATTGGGCGTGATATCAGTGGAGAGGTTTTGTTGGCAAAGATACAGTGTGTGTGCTGTCTCATATAGTGTGTGTGACGTCATGTCTGATGTGGACGTGAAATCATTAATACTGTGGTTTGCTGTTTTAAAGAGGATGTGATGCCATCTACAGTGCAAATGATATCATACATAGGCCGAGTGTGGTGTCAGCAACACAGAGGTTTGTGATGTTATACAGACTGGGTGTGATGTCATAAATATAGTGCATAGGATGTCAAACATATACTGGATGTGATATCATATATATATTGGTTGTGATATCATCGATAAACGGGATGTGACGACACAGATCCAGTTGATGGGAGGTCAGATATAGTGGACGTGATGTCATAAATAAAGTGGTGTGATGTCGTAAAGAGTGGATGTGATGTCATAGGTATTACATATGATTTCATACATATAGTGGAGGTGATGTCATACATACACTGGGTTTGATAAAACTGATACATTTTCTGTGATAACACAGATACTGTGGGTGTGATATCAGATATGGTGTCTGTGAAGTACACAATGGTTCTGTTCTCATAACTGTGTGTGATGCCATATAAAGTAGATAAGTCGTAAAGGTAGAGTGTGTGATGTCATAGATAGAGTCATTTTATGACGTCACCCTATATAGTGACTGTGATATCATACACAGTAGATGAAATGTCATATCGAATGTAATGCGTGTGATGTCATGAATACAGCGCATGTGATGTGATGTCATAAATACTGAGGATTGTTGTCATAGAGTGTGGATATGATGTCATGTGTACTGCATCTGATGGCATACATATGCCACCTGTGATCTCCTACATAGTTTGTGTGATGGCGTCGACAAAGTGGGGGTGATGACATATAGAGTGGATGTGATGGCAGTTAGAACGAGTTTCAAGACAGACATAGAGCTTGTGTAGTCATACACAGAGTGTGAGTGAGAACGTATATAGTGGATATGATGTCCTAAACGTAGTATGTGCCATGACATCGGATACAGTGGTAGTGTTCCCGTTCATATAGCAAGTGCGATGTTATTTTTTTTTTTCTTTTTGCGATGTTATTTTTACTGAGGAAGTTGTCTAAAGCTTAGTAGGTGTCTTGTCAAAATTACAGTGTCCGTGATGTGTCACAAGTAGAGTGTATGTGATGTCATATACAGTTGGTGGGGTGTCATGAATCGATTGCATGTGTTGCCATGAATACAGACTTGTGATGTCATAAAGAGTGGGTGTTAGGTCACAAATTAATCACAGGATGTCATACATACAGTGGGCTTGATATCACACATAATGCTGGTGTGGTATAATCAATATACCCAGTAATGACCCAGGTACAGGGGATGCGATGTCAGATATACTGGGTTGATGACATGAGAACAGTGGGTGTGATGTCATAGAGTGGTGTGATATCATACAGAGTGGATGTGTTGTCATATGTAGTTCATAAGATGTCATAGACATTGCGGCTGTGGTATCATGCATACAATGGGGGTTATATGATCAATAATCTGTGTGTGATGACACTGGTAGAGTGGATTTGCTGTCAGATATAAAGGGTATGATGTGAGAAAAAGAAGATTTGATGTCACGAATAGAGTGAATTTATGTCAATCAGCGTGTGGTGCATGGCATATATACTGCATATTGTTCGATACATATAGTATGCGTGGTGTCCTACATACAGTGTGTGTTATATCATTGATAGAGTGGGTGTCATCACACTGATGCAGATTATGGAGTTTATGCTGTCAGATAGAGTGGTTGTACTCTCTTTACACGGTGTGCTTCATGTCAAATATAGTGGATATGAATTCAGAACCATAGTGGATGATGTGATGGGACAGATGGAGTTGCTCTGATGTCACAGATATAGGGAATGAGATGTCATAAACCGTGGATGTGATGTCATATGGAGGGGATCTGATGTCATGAATGCAGTGTTTGTGATGTCCTAAATTCTGTTCATTGATATCATAAAGTGTAAATGTGATGTCATGTAGAATGTATGATGTCATATGTGTGCCCTGTCATGACTTAAAATACTTGTTCTGATGTCATCGACACAGAGGTACATCGATACACACGTGTGTGTCATCTGTGTTATGGCACAAATACAGTGGACTGTGATGTCAAATATAGTGTGTGAGATGTCATGTGTAGACGTTGCTTTCTCATGAAAGCAGTTTGTGTGATATCATATAGATTGCATATGATGTCATAAATATACTAGCTGTGATGTCATACATATAGGGCTGTGATGTCATAAAAAGTTTATGTCATGTCATTCATCCTGAAAGTGCTGTCATTCATAGAGTGTGTGTGATATCGTCCAGAGAATGGGGGTGGTATCATTGATACACTGGGTTTCAGGACAAGCATACAGTGGATGTAGTCTCAGATACAATGGGTGAGATGGCAGATATAACATTAGTGTTGTCATGTGTGTGATCTCATCTATAGTGTTTGTGATGCCACGAATGCAATGGAGGTAATACGATGACTGCAATGGTTTGAAGTCATAAAGAGTGGATGCGACATTTTGTATAGTGCCTAAGATGTCATACATAAAATCGGTGTGATGGTATACGTACAGTTGGTCTGAGGTCATCATTTAGAGTGGTTGTGATGACACAGATACAGTGGATGCAATGTCAGATATATTTGGAGTGATGTCATGAGTACAGTGCATGCGATGTCATAAATAATGTGGTGTCATATCATAAAATGTGGACGTGATGCCTTAAATAGTGTTTATGATGGTACGCAAACAGGGGTGTGATGTCATACATACAAAGGGTGTGATAAGATGGAAAGAGTGGGTGTGAGACACAGATACAGTGGTTGTGAGGTAACAAAACTAGTGAATATGTATTGTATACAATGGATACGATGTCATCATATATAGCGGATGAGATCTCATAGATACACTTGTTGTGATATCATCAATACAGTGGATGTGATGACAATGATACTGTGGATATGATATCAAATATAGTGTGCGTGATGCCTTAGAAATGGTGGTTTGATGTCGTAACGTGAGGATGTGTTGTCTTCCACAGTGCAAATATGCTACACATACGCAGAGTGTGATGTCATACAAGTAGGTGTGACGTGGTCAATACAGTCGGTGTGATGACACAGATTATTTGCTGTGATGTCACATGTATAGGGTATATATTGCCCTACATACTGGATGTGGTTTCATACATAGAAGATGTGACGTCATAAGTACAGTAGTGTGAAGACTTCAGGAGTAGATGTGATGTTATAGAGTGCAACTGATGTCACACATATAGTGGGTGTGATGTTACATAAAATTGGGCGTGATATCAGTGGAGAGGTTTTGTTGGCAAAGATACAGTGTGTGTGCTGTCTCATATAGTGTGTGTGACGTCATGTCTGATGTGGACGTGAAATCATTAATACTGTGGTTTGCTGTTTTAAAGAGGATGTGATGCCATCTACAGTGCAAATGATATCATACATAGGCCGAGTGTGGTGTCAGCAACACAGAGGTTTGTGATGTTATACAGACTGGGTGTGATGTCATAAATATAGTGTGCATAGGATGTCAAACATATACTGGATGTGATATCATATATATATTGGTTGTGATATCATCGATAAACGGGATGTGACGACACAGATCCAGTTGATGGGAGGTCAGATATAGTGGACGTGATGTCATAAATAAAGTGGTGTGATGTCGTAAAGAGTGGATGTGATGTCATAGGTATTACATATGATTTCATACATATAGTGGAGGTGATGTCATACATACACTGGGTTTGATAAAACTGATACATTTTCTGTGATAACACAGATACTGTGGGTGTGATATCAGATATGGTGTCTGTGAAGTACACAATGGTTCTGTTCTCATAACTGTGTGTGATGCCATATAAAGTAGATAAGTCGTAAAGGTAGAGTGTGTGATGTCATAGATAGAGTCATTTTATGACGTCACCCTATATAGTGACTGTGATATCATACACAGTAGATGAAATGTCATATCGAATGTAATGCGTGTGATGTCATGAATACAGCGCATGTGATGTCATAAATACTGAGGATTGTGTCATCATAGAGTGTGGATATGATGTCATGTGTACTGCATCTGATGGCATACATATGCCACCTGTGATCTCCTACATAGTTTGTGTGATGGCGTCGACAAAGTGGGGGTGATGACATATAGAGTGGATGTGATGGCAGTTAGAACGAGTTTCAAGACAGACATAGAGCTTGTGTAGTCATACACAGAGTGTGAGTGAGAACGTATATAGTGGATATGATGTCCTAAACGTAGTATGTGCCATGACATCGGATACAGTGGTAGTGTTCCCGTTCATATAGCAAGTGCGATGTTTTTTTTTTTTTCTTTTTGCGATGTTATTTTTACTGAGGAAGTTGTCTAAAGCTTAGTAGGTGTCTTGTCAAAATTACAGTGTCCGTGATGTCACAAGTAGAGTGTATGTGATGTCATATACAGTTGGTGGGGTGTCATGAATCGATTGCATGTGTTGCCATGAATACAGACTTGTGATGTCATAAAGAGTGGGTGTTAGGTCACAAATTAATCACAGGATGTCATACATACAGTGGGCTTGATATCACACATAATGCTGGTGTGGTATAATCAATATACCCAGTAATGACCCAGGTACAGGGGATGCGATGTCAGATATACTGGGTTGATGACATGAGAACAGTGGGTGTGATGTCATAGAGTGGTGTGATATCATACAGAGTGGATGTGTTGTCATATGTAGTTCATAAGATGTCATAGACATTGCGGCTGTGGTATCATGCATACAATGGGGGTTATATGATCAATAATCTGTGTGTGATGACACTGGTAGAGTGGATTTGCTGTCAGATATAAAGGGTATGATGTGAGAAAAAGAAGATTTGATGTCACGAATAGAGTGAATTTATGTCAATCAGCGTGGGTGTGATGGCATATATACTGCATATTGTTCGATACATATAGTATGCGTGGTGTCCTACATACAGTGTGTGTTATATCATTGATAGAGTGGGTGTCATCACACTGATGCAGATTATGGAGTTTATGCTGTCAGATAGAGTGGTTGTACTCTCTTTACACGGTGTGCTTCATGTCAAATATAGTGGATATGAATTCAGAACCATAGTGGATGTGATGGGACAGATGGAGTTGCTCTGATGTCACAGATATAGGGAATGAGATGTCATAAACCGTGGATGTGATGTCATATGGAGGGGATCTGATGTCATGAATGCAGTGTTTGTGATGTCCTAAATTCTGTTCATTGATATCATAAAGTGTAAATGTGATGTCATGTAGAATGTATGATGTCATATGTGTGCCCTGTCATGACTTAAAATACTTGTTCTGATGTCATCGACACAGAGGTACATCGATACACACGTGTGTGTCATCTGTGTTATGGCACAAATACAGTGACTGTGATGTCAAATATAGTGTGTGAGATGTCATGTGTAGACGTTGCTTTCTCATGAAAGCAGTTTGTGTGATATCATATAGATTGCATATGATGATGTCATAAATATACTAGCTGTGATGTCATACATATAGGGCTGTGATGTCATAAAAAGTTTATGTCATGTCATTCATCCTGAAAGTGCTGTCATTCATAGAGTGTGTGTGATATCGTCCAGAGAATGGGGGTGGTATCATTGATACACTGGGTTTCAGGACAAGCATACAGTGGATGTAGTCTCAGATACAATGGGTGAGATGGCAGATATAACATTAGTGTTGTCATGTGTGTGATCTCATCTATAGTGTTTGTGATGCCACGAATGCAATGGAGGTAATACGATGACTGCAATGGTTTGAAGTCATAAAGAGTGGATGCGACATTTTGTATAGTGCCTAAGATGTCATACATAAAATCGGTGTGATGGTATACGTACAGTTGGTCTGAGGTCATCATCATTAGAGTGGTTGTGATGACACAGATACAGTGGATGCAATGTCAGATATATTTGGAGTGATGTCATGAGTACAGTGCATGCGATCATAAATAATGTGGTGTCATATCATAAAATGTGGACGTGATGCCTTAAATAGTGTTTATGATGGTACGCAAACACAGGGGTGTGATGTCATACATACAAAGGGTGTGATAAGATGGAAAGAGTGGGTGTGAGACACAGATACAGTGGTTGTGAGGTAACAAAACTAGTGAATATGTATTGTATACAATGGATACGATGTCATCATATATAGCGGATGAGATCTCATAGATACACTTGTTGTGATATCATCAATACAGTGGATGTGATGACAATGATACTGTGGATATGATATCAAATATAGTGTGCGTGATGCCTTAGAAATGGTGGTTTGATGTCGTAACGTGAGGATGATGTGTTGTCTTCCACAGTGCAAATATGCTACACATACGCAGAGTGTGATGTCATACAAGGAGTAGGTGTGACGTGGTCAATACAGTCGGTGTGATGACACAGATTATTTGCTGTGATGTCACATGTATAGGTATAGGGTATATATTGCCCTACATACTGGATGTGGTTTCATACATAGAAGATGTGACGTCATAAGTACAGTAGTGTGAAGACTTCAGGAGTAGATGTGATGTTATAGAGTGCAACTGATGTCACACATATAGTGGGTGTGATGTTACATAAAATTGGGCGTGATATCAGTGGAGAGGTTTTGTTGGCAAAGATACAGTGTGTGTGCTGTCTCATATAGTGTGTGTGACGTCATGTCTGATGTGGACGTGAAATCATTAATACTGTGGTTTGCTGTTTTAAAGAGGATGTGATGCCATCTACAGTGCAAATGATATCATACATAGGCCGAGTGTGGTGTCAGCAACACAGAGGTTTGTGATGTTATACAGACTGGGTGTGATGTCATAAATATAGTGCATAGGATGTCAAACATATACTGGATGTGATATCATATATATATTGGTTGTGATATCATCGATAAACGGGATGTGACGACACAGATCCAGTTGATGGGAGGTCAGATATAGTGGACGTGATGTCATAAATAAAGTGGTGTGATGTCGTAAAGAGTGGATGTGATGTCATAGGTATTACATATGATTTTCATACATATAGTGGAGGTGATGTCATACATACACTGGGTTTGATAAAACTGATACATTTTCTGTGATAACACAGATACTGTGGGTGTGATATCAGATATGGTGTCTGTGAAGTACACAATGGTTCTGTTCTCATAACTGTGTGTGATGCCATATAAAAAGATAAGTCGTAAAGGTAGAGTGTGTGATGTCATAGATAGAGTCATTTTATGACGTCACCCTATATAGTGACTGTGATATCATACACAGTAGATGAAATGTCATATCGAATGTAATGCGTGTGATGTCATGAATACAGCGCATGTGATGTCATAAATACTGAGGATTGTTGTCATAGAGTGTGGATATGATGTCATGTGTACTGCATCTGATGGCATACATATGCCACCTGTGATCTCCTACATAGTTTGTGTGATGGCGTCGACAAAGTGGGGGTGATGACATATAGAGTGGATGTGATGGCAGTTAGAACGAGTTTCAAGACAGACATAGAGCTTGTGTAGTCATACACAGAGTGTGAGTGAGAACGTATATAGTGGATATGATGTCCTAAACGTAGTATGTGCCATGACATCGGATACAGTGGTAGTGTTCCCGTTCATATAGCAAGTGCGATGTTTTTTTTTTTTTTTTTTTTGCGATGTTATTTTTACTGAGGAAGTTGTCTAAAGCTTAGTAGGTGTCTTGTCAAAATTACAGTGTCCGTGATGTCACAAGTAGAGTGTATGTGATGTCATATACAGTTGGTGGGGTGTCATGAATCGATTGCATGTGTTGCCATGAATACAGACTTGTGATGTCATAAAGAGTGGGTGTTAGGTCACAAATTAATCACAGGATGTCATACATACAGTGGGCTTGATATCACACATAATGCTGGTGTGGTATAATCAATATCCCAGTAATGACCCAGGTACAGGGGATGCGATGTCAGATATACTGGGTTGATGACATGAGAACAGTGGGTGTGATGTCATAGAGTGGTGTGATATCATACAGAGTGGATGTGTTGTCATATGTAGTTCATAAGATGTCATAGACATTGCGGCTGTGGTATCATGCATACAATGGGGGTTATATGATCAATAATCTGTGTGTGATGACACTGGTAGAGTGGATTTGCTGTCAGATATAAAGGGTATGATGTGAGAAAAAGAAGATTTGATGTCACGAATAGAGTGAATTTATGTCAATCAGCGTGGGTGTGATGGCATATATACTGCATATTGTTCGATACATATAGTATGCGTGGTGTCCTACATACAGTGTGTGTTATATCATTGATAGAGTGGGTGTCATCACACTGATGCAGATTATGGAGTTTATGCTGTCAGATAGAGTGGTTGTACTCTCTTTACACGGTGTGCTTCATGTCAAATATAGTGGAGATATGAATTCAGAACCATAGTGGATGTGATGGGACAGATGGAGTTGCTCTGATGTCACAGATATAGGGAATGAGATGTCATAAACCGTGGATGTGATGTCATATGGAGGGGATCTGATGTCATGAATGCAGTGTTTGTGATGTCCTAAATTCTGTTCATTGATATCATAAAGTGTAAATGTGATGTCATGTAGAATGTATGATGTCATATGTGTGCCCTGTCATGACTTAAAATACTTGTTCTGATGTCATCGACACAGAGGTACATCGATACACACGTGTGTGTCATCTGTGTTATGGCACAAATACAGTGACTGTGATGTCAAATATAGTGTGTGAGATGTCATGTGTAGACGTTGCTTTCTCATGAAAGCAGTTTGTGTGATATCATATAGATTGCATATGATGTCATAAATATACTAGCTGTGATGTCATACATATAGGGCTGTGATGTCATAAAAAGTTTATGTCATGTCATTCATCCTGAAAGTGCTGCTGTCATTCATAGAGAGTGTGTGTGATATCGTCCAGAGAATGGGGGTGGTATCATTGATACACTGGGTTTCAGGACAAGCATACAGTGGATGTAGTCTCAGATACAATGGGTGAGATGGCAGATATAACATTAGTGTTGTCATGTGTGTGATCTCATCTATAGTGTTTGTGATGCCACGAATGCAATGGAGGTAATACGATGACTGCAATGGTTTGAAGTCATAAAGAGTGGATGCGACATTTTGTATAGTGCCTAAGATGTCATACATAAAATCGGTGTGATGGTATACGTACAGTTGGTCTGAGGTCATCATTAGAGTGGTTGTGATGACACAGATACAGTGGATGCAATGTCAGATATATTTGGAGTGATGTCATGAGTACAGTGCATGCGATGTCATAAATAATGTGGTGTCATATCATAAAATGTGGACGTGATGCCTTAAATAGTGTTTATGATGGTACGCAAACAGGGGTGTGATGTCATACATACAAAGGGTGTGATAAGATGGAAAGAGTGGGTGTGAGACACAGATACAGTGGTTGTGAGGTAACAAAACTAGTGAATATGTATTGTATACAATGGATACGATGTCATCATATATAGCGGATGAGATCTCATAGATACACTTGTTGTGATATCATCAATACAGTGGATGTGATGACAATGATACTGTGGATATGATATCAAATATAGTGTGCGTGATGCCTTAGAAATGGTGGTTTGATGTCGTAACGTGAGGATGTGTTGTCTTCCACAGTGCAAATATGCTACACATACGCAGAGTGTGATGTCATACAAGGAGTAGGTGTGACGTGGTCAATACAGTCGGTGTGATGACACAGATTATTTGCTGTGATGTCACATGTATAGGGTATATATTGCCCTACATACTGGATGTGGTTTCATACATAGAAGATGTGACGTCATAAGTACAGTAGTGTGAAGACTTCAGGAGTAGATGTGATGTTATAGAGTGCAACTGATGTCACACATATAGTGGGTGTGATGTTACATAAAATTGGGCGTGATATCAGTGGAGAGGTTTTGTTGGCAAAGATACAGTGTGTGTGCTGTCTCATATAGTGTGTGTGACGTCATGTCTGATGTGGACGTGAAATCATTAATACTGTGGTTTGCTGTTTTAAAGAGGATGTGATGCCATCTACAGTGCAAATGATATCATACATAGGCCGAGTGTGGTGTCAGCAACACAGAGGTTTGTGATGTTATACAGACTGGGTGTGATGTCATAAATATAGTGCATAGGATGTCAAACATATACTGGATGTGATATCATATATATATATTGGTTGTGATATCATCGATAAACGGGATGTGACGACACAGATCCAGTTGATGGGAGGTCAGATATAGTGGACGTGATGTCATAAATAAAGTGGTGTGATGTCGTAAAGAGTGGATGTGATGTCATAGGTATTACATATGATTTCATACATATAGTGGAGGTGATGTCATACATACACTGGGTTTGATAAAACTGATACATTTTCTGTGATAACACAGATACTGTGGGTGTGATATCAGATATGGTGTCTGTGAAGTACACAATGGTTCTGTTCTCATAACTGTGTGTGATGCCATATAAAGTAGATAAGTCGTAAAGGTAGAGTGTGTGATGTCATAGATAGAGTCATTTTATGACGTCACCCTATATAGTGACTGTGATATCATACACAGTAGATGAAATGTCATATCGAATGTAATGCGTGTGATGTCATGAATACAGCGCATGTGATGTCATAAATACTGAGGATTGTTGTCATAGAGTGTGGATATGATGTCATGTGTACTGCATCTGATGGCATACATATGCCACCTGTGATCTCCTACATAGTTTGTGTGATGGCGTCGACAAAGTGGGGGTGATGACATATAGAGTGGATGTGATGGCAGTTAGAACGAGTTTCAAGACAGACATAGAGCTTGTGTAGTCATACACAGAGTGAGTGTGAGTGAGAACGTATATAGTGGATATGATGTCCTAAACGTAGTAGTATGTGCCATGACATCGGATACAGTGGTAGTGTTCCCGTTCATATAGCAAGTGCGATGTTTTTTTTTTTCTTTTTGCGATGTTATTTTTACTGAGGAAGTTGTCTAAAGCTTAGTAGGTGTCTTGTCAAAATTACAGTGTCCGTGATGTCACAAGTAGAGTGTATGTGATGTCATATACAGTTGGTGGGGTGTCATGAATCGATTGCATGTGTTGCCATGAATACAGACTTGTGATGTCATAAAGAGTGGGTGTTAGGTCACAAATTAATCACAGGATGTCATACATACAGTGGGCTTGATATCACACATAATGCTGGTGTGGTATAATCAATATACCCAGTAATGACCCAGGTACAGGGGATGCGATGTCAGATATACTGGGTTGATGACATGAGAACAGTGGGTGTGATGTCATAGAGTGGTGTGATATCATACAGAGTGGATGTGTGTTGTCATATGTAGTTCATAAGATGTCATAGACATTGCGGCTGTGGTATCATGCATACAATGGGGGTTATATGATCAATAATCTGTGTGTGATGACACTGGTAGAGTGGATTTGCTGTCAGATATAAAGGGTATGATGTGAGAAAAAGAAGATTTGATGTCACGAATAGAGTGAATTTATGTCAATCAGCGTGGGTGTGATGGCATATATACTGCATATTGTTCGATACATATAGTATGCGTGGTGTCCTACATACAGTGTGTGTTATATCATTGATAGAGTGGGTGTCATCACACTGATGCAGATTATGGAGTTTATGCTGTCAGATAGAGTGGTTGTACTCTCTTTACACGGTGTGCTTCATGTCAAATATAGTGGATATGAATTCAGAACCATAGTGGATGTGATGGGACAGATGGAGTTGCTCTGATGTCACAGATATAGGGAATGAGATGTCATAAACCGTGGATGTGATGTCATATGGAGGGATCTGATGTCATGAATGCAGTGTTTGTGATGTCCTAAATTCTGTTCATTGATATCATAAAGTGTAAATGTGATGTCATGTAGAATGTATGATGTCATATGTGTGCCCTGTCATGACTTAAAATACTTGTTCTGATGTCATCGACACAGAGGTACATCGATACACACACGTGTGTGTCATCTGTGTTATGGCACAAATACAGTGACTGTGATGTCAAATATAGTGTGTGAGATGTCATGTGTAGACGTTGCTTTCTCATGAAAGCAGTTTGTGTGATATCATATAGATTGCATATGATGTCATAAATATACTAGCTGTGATGTCATACATACATATAGGGCTGTGATGTCATAAAAAAGTTTATGTCATGTCATTCATCCTGAAAGTGCTGTCATTCATAGAGTGTGTGTGATATCGTCCAGAGAATGGGGGTGGTATCATTGATACACTGGGTTTCAGGACAAGCATACAGTGGATGTAGTCTCAGATACAATGGGTGAGATGGCAGATATAACATTAGTGTTGTCATGTGTGTGATCTCATCTATAGTGTTTGTGATGCCACGAATGCAATGGAGGTAATACGATGACTGCAATGGTTTGAAGTCATAAAGAGTGGATGCGACATTTTGTATAGTGCCTAAGATGTCATACATAAAATCGGTGTGATGGTATACGTACAGTTGGTCTGAGGTCATCATTAGAGTGGTTGTGATGACACAGATACAGTGGATGCAATGTCAGATATATTTGGAGTGATGTCATGAGTACAGTGCATGCGATGTCATAAATAATGTGGTGTCATATCATAAAATGTGGACGTGATGCCTTAAATAGTGTTTATGATGGTACGCAAACAGGGGTGTGATGTCATACATACAAAGGGTGTGATAAGATGGAAAGAGTGGGTGTGAGACACAGATACAGTGGTTGTGAGGTAACAAAACTAGTGAATATGTATTGTATACAATGGATACGATGTCATCATATATAGCGGATGAGATCTCATAGATACACTTGTTGTGATATCATCAATACAGTGGATGTGATGACAATGATACTGTGGATATGATATCAAATATAGTGTGCGTGATGCCTTAGAAATGGTGGTTTGATGTCGTAACGTGAGGATGTGTTGTCTTCCACAGTGCAAATATGCTACACATACGCAGAGTGTGATGTCATACAAGGAGTAGGTGTGACGTGGTCAATACAGTCGGTGTGATGACACAGATTATTTGCTGTGATGTCACATGTATAGGGTATATATTGCCCTACATACTGGATGTGGTTTCATACATAGAAGATGTGACGTCATAAGTACAGTAGTGTGAAGACTTCAGGAGTAGATGTGATGTTATAGAGTGCAACTGATGTCACACATATAGTGGGTGTGATGTTACATAAAATTGGGCGTGATATCAGTGGAGAGGTTTTGTTGGCAAAGATACAGTGTGTGTGCTGTCTCATATAGTGTGTGTGACGTCATGTCTGATGTGGTCTGATGTGGACGTGAAATCATTAATAATACGGTGGTTTGCTGTTTTAAAGAGGATGTGATGCCATCTACAGTGCAAATGATATCATACATAGGCCGAGTGTGGTGTCAGCAACACAGAGGTTTGTGATGTTATACAGACTGGGTGTGATGTCATAAATATAGTGCATAGGATGTCAAACATATACTGGATGTGATATCATATATATATTGGTTGTGATATCATCGATAAACGGGATGTGACGACACAGATCCAGTTGATGGGAGGTCAGATATAGTGGACGTGATGTCATAAATAAAGTGGTGTGATGTCGTAAAGAGTGGATGTGATGTCATAGGTATTACATATGATTTCATACATATAGTGGAGGTGATGTCATACATACACTGGGTTTGATAAAACTGATACATTTTCTGTGATAACACAGATACTGTGGGTGTGATATCAGATATGGTGTCTGTGAAGTACACAATGGTTCTGTTCTCATAACTGTGTGTGATGCCATATAAAGTAGATAATCGTAAAGGTAGAGTGTGTGATGTCATAGATAGAGTCATTTTATGACGTCACCCTATATAGTGACTGTGATATCATACACAGTAGATGAAATGTCATATCGAATGTAATGCGTGTGATGTCATGAATACAGCGCATGTGATGTCATAAATACTGAGGATTGTTGTCATAGAGTGTGGATATGATGTCATGTGTACTGCATCTGATGGCATACATATGCCACCTGTGATCTCCTACATAGTTTGTGTGATGGCGTCGACAAAGTGGGGGTGATGACATATAGAGTGGATGTGATGGCAGTTAGAACGAGTTTCAAGACAGACATAGAGCTTGTGTAGTCATACACAGAGTGTGAGTGAGAACGTATATAGTGGATATGATGTCCTAAACGTAGTATGTGCCATGACATCGGATACAGTGGTAGTGTTCCCGTTCATATAGCAAGTGCGATGTTTTTTTTTTTTTCTTTTTGCGATGTTATTTTTACTGAGGAAGTTGTCTAAAGCTTAGTAGGTGTCTTGTCAAAATTACAGTGTCCGTGATGTCACAAGTAGAGTGTATGTGATGTCATATACAGTTGGTGGGGTGTCATGAATCGATTGCATGTGTTGCCATGAATACAGACTTGTGATGTCATAAAGAGTGGGTGTTAGGTCACAAATTAATCACAGGATGTCATACATACAGTGGGCTTGATATCACACATAATGCTGGTGTGGTATAATCAATATACCCAGTAATGACCCAGGTACAGGGGATGCGATGTCAGATATACTGGGTTGATGACATGAGAACAGTGGGTGTGATGTCATAGAGTGGTGTGATATCATACAGAGTGGATGTGTTGTCATATGTAGTTCATAAGATGTCATAGACATTGCGGCTGTGGTATCATGCATACAATGGGGGTTATATGATCAATAATCTGTGTGTGATGACACTGGTAGAGTGGATTTGCTGTCAGATATAAAGGGTATGATGTGAGAAAAAGAAATTTGATGTCACGAATAGAGTGAATTTATGTCAATCAGCGTGGGTGTGATGGCATATATACTGCATATTGTTCGATACATATAGTATGCGTGGTGTCCTACATACAGTGTGTGTTATATCATTGATAGAGTGGGTGTCATCACACTGATGCAGATTATGGAGTTTATGCTGTCAGATAGAGTGGTTGTACTCTCTTTACACGGTGTGCTTCATGTCAAATATAGTGGATATGAATTCAGAACCATAGTGGATGTGATGGGACAGATGGAGTTGCTCTGATGTCACAGATATAGGGAATGAGATGTCATAAACCGTGGATGTGATGTCATATGGAGGGGATCTGATGTCATGAATGCAGTGTTTGTGATGTCCTAAATTCTGTTCATTGATATCATAAAGTGTAAATGTGATGTCATGTAGAATGTATGATGTCATATGTGTGCCCTGTCATGACTTAAAATACTTGTTCTGATGTCATCGACACAGAGGTACATCGATCGATACACACGTGTGTGTCATCTGTGTTATGGCACAAATACAGTGACTGTGATGTCAAATATAGTGTGTGAGATGTCATGTGTAGACGTTGCTTTCTCATGAAAGCAGTTTGTGTGATATCATATAGATTGCATATGATGTCATAAATATACTAGCTGTGATGTCATACATATAGGGCTGTGATGTCATAAAAAGTTTATGTCATGTCATTCATCCTGAAAGTGCTGTCATTCATAGAGTGTGTGTGATATCGTCCAGAGAATGGGGGTGGTATCATTGATACACTGGGTTTCAGGACAAGCATACAGTGGATGTAGTCTCAGATACAATGGGTGAGATGGCAGATATAACATTAGTGTTGTCATGTGTGTGATCTCATCTATAGTGTTTGTGATGCCACGAATGCAATGGAGGTAATACGATGACTGCAATGGTTTGAAGTCATAAAGAGTGGATGCGACATTTTGTATAGTGCCTAAGATGTCATACACATAAAATCGGTGTGATGGTATACGTACAGTTGGTCTGAGGTCATCATTAGAGTGGTTGTGATGACACAGATACAGTGGATGCAATGTCAGATATATTTGGAGTGATGTCATGAGTACAGTGCATGCGATGTCATAAATAATGTGTGTGTCATATCATAAAATGTGGACGTGATGCCTTAAATAGTGTTTATGATGGTACGCAAACAGGGGTGTGATGTCATACATACAAAGGGTGTGATAAGATGGAAAGAGTGGGTGTGAGACACAGATACAGTGGTTGTGAGGTAACAAAACTAGTGAATATGTATTGTATACAATGGATACGATGTCATCATATATAGCGGATGAGATCTCATAGATACACTTGTTGTTGTGATATCATCAATACAGTGGATGTGATGACAATGATACTGTGGATATGATATCAAATATAGTGTGCGTGATGCCTTAGAAATGGTGGTTTGATGTCGTAACGTGAGGATGTGTTGTCTTCCACAGTGCAAATATGCTACACATACGCAGAGTGTGATGTCATACAAGGAGTAGGTGTGACGTGGTCAATACAGTCGGTGTGATGACACAGATTATTTGCTGTGATGTCACATGTATAGGGTATATATGCCCTACATACTGGATGTGGTTTCATACATAGAAGATGTGACGTCATAAGTACAGTAGTGTGAAGACTTCAGGAGTAGATGTGATGTTATAGAGTGCAACTGATGTCACACATATAGTGGGTGTGATGTTACATAAAATTGGGCGTGATATCAGTGGAGAGGTTTTGTTGGCAAAGATACAGTGTGTGTGCTGTCTCATATAGTGTGTGTGACGTCATGTCTGATGTGGACGTGAAATCATTAATACTGTGGTTTGCTGTTTTAAAGAGGATGTGATGCCATCTACAGTGCAAATGATATCATACATAGGCCGAGTGTGGTGTCAGCAACACAGAGGTTTGTGATGTTATACAGACTGGGTGTGATGTCATAAATATAGTGCATAGGATGTCAAACATATACTGGATGTGATATCATATATATATTGGTTGTGATATCATCGATAAACGGGGATGTGACGACACAGATCCAGTTGATGGGAGGTCAGATATAGTGGACGTGATGTCATAAATAAAGTGGTGTGATGTCGTAAAGAGTGGATGTGATGTCATAGGTATTACATATGATTTCATACATATAGTGGAGGTGATGTCATACATACACTGGGTTTGATAAAACTGATACATTTTCTGTGATAACACAGATACTGTGGGTGTGATATCAGATATGGTGTCTGTGAAGTACACAATGGTTCTGTTCTCATAACTGTGTGTGATGCCATATAAAGTAGATAAGTCGTAAAGGTAGAGTGTGTGATGTCATAGATAGAGTCATTTTATGACGTCACCCTATATAGTGACTGTGATATCATACACAGTAGATGAAATGTCATATCGAATGTAATGCGTGTGATGTCATGAATACAGCGCATGTGATGTCATAAATACTGAGGATTGTTGTCATAGAGTGTGGATATGATGTCATGTGTACTGCATCTGATGGCATACATATGCCACCTGTGATCTCCTACATAGTTTGTGTGATGGCGTCGACAAAGTGGGGGGGGTGATGACATATAGAGTGGATGTGATGGCAGTTAGAACGAGTTTCAAGACAGACATAGAGCTTGTGTAGTCATACACAGAGTGTGAGTGAGAACGTATATAGTGGATATGATGTCCTAAACGTAGTATGTGCCATGACATCGGATACAGTGGTAGTGTTCCCGTTCATATAGCAAGTGCGATGTTATTTTTTTTTTTTCTTTTTGCGATGTTATTTTTACTGAGGAAGTTGTCTAAAGCTTAGTAGGTGTCTTGTCAAAATTACAGTGTCCGTGATGTCACAAGTAGAGTGTATGTGATGTCATATACAGTTGGTGGGGTGTCATGAATCGATTGCATGTGTTGCCATGAATACAGACTTGTGATGTCATAAAGAGTGGGTGTTAGGTCACAAATTAATCACAGGATGTCATACATACAGTGGGCTTGATATCACACATAATGCTGGTGTGGTATAATCAATATACCCAGTAATGACCCAGGTACAGGGGATGCGATGTCAGATATACTGGGTTGATGACATGAGAACAGTGGGTGTGATGTCATAGAGTGGTGTGATATCATACAGAGTGGATGTGTTGTCATATGTAGTTCATAAGATGTCATAGACATTGCGGCTGTGGTATCATGCATACAATGGGGGTTATATGATCAATAATCTGTGTGTGATGACACTGGTAGAGTGGATTTGCTGTCAGATATAAAGGGTATGATGTGAGAAAAAGAAGATTTGATGTCACGAATAGAGTGAATTTATGTCAATCAGCGTGGGTGTGATGGCATATATACTGCATATTGTTCGATACATATAGTATGCGTGGTGTCCTACATACAGTGTGTGTTATATCATTGATAGAGTGGGTGTCATCACACTGATGCAGATTATGGAGTTTATGCTGTCAGATAGAGTGGTTGTACTCTCTTTACACGGTGTGCTTCATGTCAAATATAGTGGATATGAATTCAGAACCATAGTGGATGTGATGGGACAGATGGAGTTGCTCTGATGTCACAGATATAGGGAATGAGATGTCATAAACCGTGGATGTGATGTCATATGGAGGGGATCTGATGTCATGAATGCAGTGTTTGTGATGTCCTAAATTCTGTTCATTGATATCATAAAGTGTAAATGTGATGTCATGTAGAATGTATGATGTCATATGTGTGCCCTGTCATGACTTAAAATACTTGTTCTGATGTCATCGACACAGAGGTACATCGATACACACGTGTGTGTCATCTGTGTTATGGCACAAATACAGTGACTGTGATGTCAAATATAGTGTGTGAGATGTCATGTGTAGACGTTGCTTTCTCATGAAAGCAGTTTGTGTGATATCATATAGATTGCATATGATGTCATAAATATACTAGCTGTGATGTCATACATATAGGGCTGTGATGTCATAAAAAGTTTATGTCATGTCATTCATCCTGAAAGTGCTGTCATTCATAGAGTGTGTGTGATATCGTCCAGAGAATGGGGGTGGTATCATTGATACACTGGGTTTCAGGACAAGCATACAGTGGATGTAGTCTCAGATACAATGGGTGAGATGGCAGATATAACATTAGTGTTGTCATGTGTGTGATCTCATCTATAGTGTTTGTGATGCCACGAATGCAATGGAGGTAATACGATGACTGCAATGGTTTGAAGTCATAAAGAGTGGATGCGACATTTTGTATAGTGCCTAAGATGTCATACATAAAATCGGTGTGATGGTATACGTACAGTTGGTCTGAGGTCATCATTAGAGTGGTTGTGATGACACAGATACAGTGGATGCAATGTCAGATATATTTGGAGTGATGTCATGAGTACAGTGCATGCGATGTCATAAATAATGTGGTGTCATATCATAAAATGTGGACGTGATGCCTTAAATAGTGTTTATGATGGTACGCAAACAGGGGGTGATGTCATACATACAAAGGGTGTGATAAGATGGAAAGAGTGGGTGTGAGACACAGATACAGTGGTTGTGAGGTAACAAAACTAGTGAATATGTATTGTATACAATGGATACGATGTCATCATATATAGCGGATGAGATCTCATAGATACACTTGTTGTGATATCATCAATACAGTGGATGTGATGACAATGATACTGTGGATATGATATCAAATATAGTGTGCGTGATG